>VZTJ01000079.1:184127-201096 GCA_013397795.1 Orthonyx spaldingii
CGGGACCCGCGGAGTCCGGCCCCGAGCGCCGCTAGGACCTGCCCAGGGATGGCGCGGGCAGGGGCAGAGAGCTCGGTGGCCGCGGAGGCTCCCCGGCTCCGCTGCTCGGAGGCGATCGGCCGGGCTGCCCTGCCCGTCTCCGGCGGCTACCGCCGGTCCCGGAGCTGCCCCGCCTGTACGGAACAGCCCGAGCCGGGTCACCTGCGGGCCGCTTCATCCCCCGCACGAATCGAGCAGGTAAATTTAATGACGGAGTTCCCCAAACGCACACTCAGCAATCTCGACCAGTGCCGGGCACGGGCCGCCTCCCGGCCTTGACCCGGGATAACCGCGGGCGCAGCCGGGTCCGGACCCTTCAGCGCAGCGCTGCCGTGGCCAGGTGCCCCTGTGTGCTGCGGGCGTGTGCCCGGCTCCGCGGCAGCAGCCTGCCCAGCCTCCGTTTTCTGGGGGTTTTGAAGGCGATCAGTGTGCACGCAGTGCGGGACTGAAGAGCAGCTCCGTGTCCCAGCCACCGCTTCCCGCCTCCGGGGTCTGCGCCTTCATGTGGCTCCTGTGTACAGCCACAGTCTCCCCAGGAGTCTCCGTCTCAAGCTTCAATTCGGGTGGGGTGAGGATGCACAGAATTCCTCCTGCTGCCATCACTCGCAGTCAGCAGAATAGATGTGTCTATCCCTTCTTGCACAGCACCCAGGTACACCTTGGGGAGTCCCACGGGCATTTAGCTCTCCTGATCCTCAAGGTCCCTTTGAAAGGACAAGCCAAGCCTAACTGGAGCAGGTGCAGGCTTAAAATTGCACCAGAAAGATCTTCAGGGAACATGAATCAAACATAGTGATGGCTGGAGAAAAAAAAATGCTGCAATTCTTAGTTCAGAGTGTTTTAGTAAAACAGAAACTTGGGACAGTAAATTCTTTGGAAAGGGTTTGACAGATTTCTTGCAATTAAAAATAATTGACAAAGGATTCAACAGGAAACAAAAATGACAATGCACCAAAACCCCATGTTTTTGTTTCACACAGTGAAGGTGTGAAACTTTGTTTCATGAGCAAATGCAAGGCCCGAAGAGTCAGTTAGCACACTTCAGTGTCCTCTCAGGAGAATGGATTCCATAATTACAGCAGAGAAACATTAATTTACAGATTACAGAGTATACTTTTCACTATCAATTGAAAAAAAAAATCCTAAATTATTTTTATATGCAGTCAGTATTTTCTAAAATTATATATCTTGGCTTCAATGCAGTAGCAATGCCTTACAGGGCTGCTTCCATAGGGAGCTGCAGCATTGTCTAAGAAACCAGAACACTCATAAGAACTCTGAACAAAGTTCTGGTATAGAGGAAAAGCCTCAAGTCAGTAACAGGAGTGAATCTTGGGTGTTTCAGAGTGGAGAGTAAAATGTCCCTGACTGCACCCAACTGTCCAAATTCGGTTTGTTCTACTCAAGTGAACCCATTTCCAGAAACGGAACAAACACAGAGCTGGACTTTTTGCCTGCTGGGAGACATATCATCTGGAATAAAAGCTGGTAAGCAGTTCATACTCAGCTTTCAAGAGGCCTTGTCTGACTCTGAAGTCAGTAGAAACAGGAATAGGCCATGGACATTTAAAATAAAAAGTCAGTGCTGCATGAAACAGCAGAAGGGTAACTAAGAAAGTGTAAGCAGAAGTGTATAACTAAGTTTGTGATTTAATAACAATACTTACGCCTCTCTAGTCTTTAAAACGCTCTCACATTTTATAATAATTCTGAAATTAAGGCCTAACTACATAGTAAAAAAAAAAATTAAAGTAAATCAGAAAGTTTAGGATCAGATTCCATTCCTAATTACTGTAATTAACGAACAAGTCCCCACAATTTAAGGACTGGTTTGCTCAGTTTGGTTTTTTTTTTTACACAGACCCCTTTTATCTAAGTTAAGAACTTTTAAGTCTTCTACTTTTACACAAAAACCTAAATTCCTGTTCGAATTATTTTAATATGGTATAAAATGAAGTTCCCAGACTTAGCAAAAAAGACGTATCTTTGTCTTTATATTTTCCCTCCCTGTTTGAAGACAAAATGTTTAGAACCAGATCATCCTCAAACAAGGATGATTTTCACATTCATATCAACAGTGATTGATACCAAATATTTAAAACATTAAAGAGAAAACTTGTTGCTTAAGTTACATGAGCCAGGGAGCTGATTTCACTAAGAGAGGAAGGATGTGTGGTGCATACTACGGCTCCCTGAAGCAGCGCTGTCAACTCTTGAGGGTGCTATTCTTCCATCCCAAAGCATCTTACTGTCCAGAAGCTCAGGGAGGGCGAGCAAAGTGCTCTGCAATTCAAAAGAGCACCAAGAGTCATCTATACCAAGTCAGCTGCACTCCTTTCTGCTTAGAAGGAAACTGAATAGAAAAACATAACTGTGAAGGAATGTGACTTAAGTGCATTTGTGACTATTAAGAGTTTTTAATTGCACTCGAACACTGAAGTCTCTATTTCACCTGAACTCTGCTCCTCTGTTGTTCTCAGGCCTTTCACTCCTGTGTGCTCCAAAACTGGCTGCAGAATGAGGCTGGGGGCAGGATGGTGCTCTGCTTGATGATCCAGCAGCCTGGCAGTTTGTGCAGAACGTAGCATGTGGCAACCCTGTTAGGAACCAGAGTGCAACTACACATTTATTTTACTACCTTGTTAAACCAGAATATTTCATTGCTACTGACAAAGCTCCAGACAGGAGTCTGCACGCAAAACTTCTTGGGGTGAATGGCAGCAACGGCCCAGCCTCTCCTCTCTCCCACCTGCAGAACTGGTGGGTGGAAAGAAGACTGATTTGGCAGGGGTGGGCACTGTGGAGCAGAAAGGATGGGACAGCTGTCCTGGGAGTCACCAGGGATATAATCCTCAGCTGCACCCTGGGTGCACCTGGGGAGTAGGCAGGGATGGAGCAGCAGTGGTTTCCTATGCAAATAAAGAGCTGGCAATCTACCATCATACTTGTGGTGTACTGAAACACCAAACTTCTCCCCTCTCCTGTTGTGTTTTCTGCCCCAGGGAGGGGACACGTGATACTGCACATAAAAGCTGCCGCACATGACAATTTTCAAAGGAAAAGACTTTATGTGCCAAAGCCTTGGAGGCCTGTACATCAGTATGCAGCAGTGTATGACAAGTCAACCAGAACCTTCCCTTCAGCTGGGAGAGGTAGCTGGGGACTGCTTATCATTTTTTATGTGCATTTTGGTCCAACAATAGATTATTTAATGACTTATTACAATTTTTCTCCTTTGGAGAAACACAACTCCAAGGTGAACCAACTCAAATCCATACTATCTTTCTCCTCCTTTTTTGGATCATCCCCCTTGTTTTCAGGGTCTCTATGACCATGTCCTCAATTCTTGCTAGCCTTGTGCTCTACTGACTTCTGACTCTTCTACTGAGAGCTCAGTCCTTTGCATTTTCCAAGCTAGGTGACCGAGAGCATCTTTTCACTTCCATTTACCTGTTAACTGCTCACTTCCATTCAAATGGTCCTCACAGCCCAATCTGTTTCCAGCTTGTCACCTGTAATCTTGTGCCAATCAGCCTGTGAGGTTGTGTCTTATCCATTCACAACATTTGCATGGTTAATGAGCCATTGCACACACAGGTCCTCGCTTATGATTAGGACCATATTTCACTGACCACATCCACGGTGCCCAAAACGCTGCAAATGTTTTTCAGATACAGAATTAAGTCCTGTTCCAAAGAACATACAGTTGAAATACCAAAAAAAAAAAAAAAAAAGACACAAAAAAGAAAAGTTGCACCTCACCTCTCAGTGTACTGTTTTCTTCAGCAGTACTAGGCCATCACCTTTGCCTTAAAGAGTTCCAAAAATGATGTTATGATGTTTAACAGTAGTTCTCCTACTGGTGTGCATCAGTTATCCCTTTGTTCAGTATTTGGCCTATCCACAATCACCCATTCTCTCTCTCTCTCTCTAGTCTTTCACCTCTGATTAAATGATAACCTCCTTTCTTTCACACCTGACTTTACTTTCCAGTCTTCTGTCTTTACCTTACAAACTTCAGTGGTTCCTCTCATCATGTATGGCTCATCATTAATTTGTTCATGCTACATCTCCCTGGATGATGGAGTTGTGTTATTACTCTCTATTTCACAGCTAGAGAGCTGTGAGATGGAATGACTTGCCAAGGCAATACAAGAAATACATAGAAAAGCTGAGAATTTCATGTCTCCTATGCCCTAATATCAGCCTGCTAATATCACCACCAATAAGTATGCAAAAGTTTGACTACTGCTTTCCTCCAAAGGAAGTCCTTTCATACAATTCCTTCTTGTTTGTTGGGTTTTTAAATGGAAATAATTAGATCAATTTTTTATGAGAAATAAATTTATCTCTGAAGTGAACTACCAAGAAAATGTCATTCTTTTTGATTTTTGCCATTGTATGCCTAAAGAAGTATATAGAAAACACAGCTTATTTTCTTCTAAACCCTATCCCTAGTCTGCTGGATTGAAGACTGTCATTGATCTCAGCAGGAACCTGTGCAGACCCTTACCTGGCATACAAATTATGCAACAGAACAGTAACAGGGTATCCTACCCCAAACTCAATTCACAACTCTGCTTTTAGGGAGGTGTTCTCAAAATATTCTCTGAAGATTATGGCTCTTAGGCTTTGGCTAGCTACTTTTCATGGCATCATACAAGAGATTTAAACCTTGTAAATCTCAAACAAACCCAGAGATTTAAAGTCCTTGTAAATCCAGAAAACTGATACTTTTTTTCCCCCACTCAGGTGACACCAACTTCCAGCATTTTATTTAGATAGTCTCAAAGTGCCTGTATGAGCTGTGCAGGGAACTTAGATTTACAAGTCTCAATGTTCTGAACTGCACTTAAAACTAGATACTGAAATAATAGCATCTTAATAGTCTTGTCAGCAGGACTGCACACCTGGGTTAGCATCAGTATTTACCAAAATCCTGCTAGTTAGAGCAGTAGCATCTCCTCACTTGTATGAGTAATTCACTCTGATACCCAAAGTACATTATGATTATGAGCTTCCCCTTAAAAGAGCAATTTGCAGCACTAACTAAAGTGGCATCTAAGGCCAAACAAGTACATTGGTTTCAGAGCACACCTATGTGAACACTGTGAGGTAACACTGAATCACAAAGAAGAAAATACCCTTGTTTGTCTCTTATACATGTGTCTCTTATATGTGATTGTGCGTTAATCCTTTGAAAATATTCATGCAGTCATCCTGCAACATTATTCATACCTGTCCTTTTAATGTAAAAGGTCATTTTTAAGCATAACTTTGGCAGTCCAGAGTCAATCCAAAATCATCTGGTTTTGAGAAGGTACATCTGCAAAGCTGAACAAGTACTTAGGAAGACTGCTTAAGTAATGAGGAATCTTGCCACTGACTTAGATGTTACATTTTGCTGTTCTCAAAAGACTTTCACAAAGAAGATGAGACAGCATGGCTCAAGCTTTATCACTTTATAAGTAGTTTGCACTGTAGACATTATTTTTTGAGTTTCTGAAAAAAAAAAAAAAAAGAAGAAGAAGATTATATGACAAAAATACCAAAAAAGTTAAGCACTTTCCAGAAGTATAGAAAGAGATTGCTACACAAAGAATGTACAATCAGAAGAAGATATGAAAAGTGAGAGCAATGGAACTGGAAACGAAGAGGAAGATCAGCTTATATAAATAGTCATATCATTTCTTAGTTATGTAGTTTAGCACATGACACATCCTGTCATAAAACTTAGTCCTTGACATGGACTAAGTTCTATTTTCTCATCCAACTTACTCCCCTTTAGGAGAGATTGTTACAAGAATCAAGATTAGGCTAAAGGGTAAAAATGTCGTAAAAATTTACATTCTGTAGCACAAAATGGACCTGAAAGCCTCACGCTGTTGTTTCACAGATGAAGACATTGCTAAATCTATGTCAGACTTCAGCATGAGAGCCCTCAGAGAACTCAAGGATCTGATGGGCTTTTCCCACTGCTCTCACAGTGAAGCTATTGTGTGATTCACAGGTCAGACACTGGGATAACCCATGAGCTCACAGATTTTGATTGCAGCTTGCAAATATTCAATGCTCAAAGTACCTATGGAATTAAGGACTAAGATTTGAAAATATGAAGATACACTTTTGGTGCAAACCTTCTTTTATTAATGTCATAAAGCATTCAACTTCAGTGGCAGAAAGTTTTTGGAACACATTTGACTCATATTTTAAAATGTAAGGTTTTATAAGGATTGACTCTAAACTAAGAGAGACAATCTTACTGCTCAGAGCAGATGCCATCTTGTATCTTAAAATTTGACCCCCCTGTTGAGATAAATTCAGCTTGCTTTAATTATCCCACTGTTAGCCCAGGGATTACTGGCATGAGTAATCCAAGCAAGAGCTGGCCTACTAAATAAAAACTGTCAATGGCAGCAAGAGGAAAGGGAGCTCAGAAAGGAAGGAAGCTCAGCAAAGTCCTTAGAGTCACTCGGTGACATCACCAATGAATCCAAGCCGTGATCAAACCAACCACCAGCACAGGGGAGCAACAGGTGCACAGAGGAAGGAATCAAGTCAGAGGCAATCTCAGCTTGAGCAGGATCACAGTTTTGTTATCAGTTTCAAGCTAATCATAGTGACACTTCTGGCATCACAATTTCCTTGACCCTTCTAGGAGTAACCACTGCACAGAGGTGAGGCCTAGGGGGCAGCTCATCCTCTGGAGTGGGCATGCAGTGCTGAAGTTCCATCTGTGGCACTCTGACCCTGCCAGGGTAAGTGACCTGCAGCAGGCTCAGGGCAGCACCAGCTCTCCTGCAGCCACTGGCAGGTGATGTGAGATATGGCCCTTCCTTTCCTGCAGGGATTTCCAAGGTCACTTGAAAACATCCAGAGAAAAAACCTGGCACTCCTGCCTGCTGGGATAACACCTATTCTGACTTCTCAGCCTTCACAGAAAGAGAAGTTGCCCACAGTAATATTCAGCATGCCAGTCCTGTTAATAGAAATAAGGAATCGTTACTCACCACTGCATGAGCTCCTCAAGACCTTCGTATTTACATTTTTTTGTTCAAACTGGAATCTTACACTTGAGGTAAAACAAGTCTTAGACGTCAGTGAAATAAGAGTTAATCACAAAGCAAGCAAGTCTAACAATCAGTAGGGCTTTTCTGACAGGATCACAGACATAAAAATCTAGAATCCAAGGTTTCAAAGTTTTGGAGGAAAACAGGGCTGGCTACTTCAAATGATGATGCTTGGAATGAACCATTCCTTCTGCTTAGTATTTAAAGGCAGCTGACATCTAAGCTACAGAATGCTTGAAATAAATATTATCAGAATTCATACAATCAGAAGATTTCTTTTGATGGAAGCCATTATATTTTTTACTCATTTTATGGAATCATAAAAGTATTTTGTTTGCCATACTTCAGAAAGTAAAGAGCCAGTGACGGTGCTAGGTTGTTTGCAAGGTTTGGGTATCTAAATGCTCATAAACAATGCTGGAAAGGCACTGCCCTTCAGACAGGAGGGAGCAAAAATGTCATGTCACTTACCTGGCCATAGTTAATAGTGGGGCTAAGTATAATCAAGGCTAATCATTCAGCAAGAGCCCATGGCTGAGAGGGTTCTAATTCCAAAGCAAAAGTCCTTGCAAACTACTTGTATTTCTAAGTAAAAAATGAACAAACTATGAAATGGGCTCCCATATTGCAAAAATGTCTATTTTTTTTCCTTCTGCTGTAATTAAAGATAGGAAACGCGAATAAGGTTTTGGACTCTAAATTATGCACTTTGAATTATTCTTTCAGGCCTAAGCAATTATGTTAGATGCTAATTTTAATCAAATTACATGTAATATGTTAATATGAGCATAAATCCTGCATTCCTTTACAAACACCAACATTATATTAATGTTATATAATTATATTACTGGGGAATATGAGCAGTACAAGCTGCTCACATTTATGACATAAATGTGGCAAATATAAAGTGAAATTCAACTTGGCAAATTAAAATTTACATTTCAGAAAAATAACTCCTGTCTTCTTTAGAGCAGGTAAAATTTCCAGATTTTTAATTACATGAGGTGCATGATTCTAAAAAGAATTCATGCAACATGTTTTAGTGTTGGGTGCTACAGTTCTTGATTTTATTTTACTAAAATATATGATTTTAAAAAGAATGTGATGATTTATAAACCTGCCTGGCACAGAACCCATAGCACGGGAAGGCTGAATCTGTGCTGGTTGTCTGCAATCTGACACTCAGCTGCAAAAGACAGGAAAGTGTAACTTGGCACAGAACCGTGTTGCTCCCTGTCAGAGAATCAACTGCTGACAGTCACCACAGCCAACACAGCTGGCATTTATGTTGGGTAAGACAGTACAGCTGATAGTGGGTCAGTATTTTCCATTTAGAAAGGGGTTATTCCCCACCTGCATGAATGTTCTGGGATGCTTTAGAAAGCCTTAGAGATAGAAGTATTTACATAACTAAGTGCAGGACTTACGGATTGTTTACATTTAATTGAAGTCATCAGGAGATCGTTTGCATCTATGGTGGGTCTAGACCATGGGAATTACTTTTCTCCTTTATTAATAAACTGAACTAAACACTACCTATCCAGCTCAGGTTGTCACTGGTAAAGTCTAAAGGTCCCATTTCCTTCTCTTTTATGGAAGTTCGAGACACTGTGGGACTCCTAACTACAGCTGTCCCTTGGACATAACTGTTCAAGTTCAGCTGCTGTTTCCACTGGATATACAAAAAATGGTGCCAGTGTTTAATGGAAGACAATCCATATAAATGTATGTGTCCCTATTAAGAGGAAATGCTAAATGTTCAAACTGTGGAAAACGCTGCAGGTAGAGCTCAGATCTTGTGACATGTCAACTGCAAACTCAGTCTTCAGGAAGGTGCTTTGCCCCCAGTGTCCCTTGACAATTTGTTTCAGTGAGCTCAGAGCTACACAGTCAAATCTCCCATGTGGCACTGAAATACCTCTAAGTCCTTGAGTCTACATATTTTGATCACGTCCGTCTGGTGGTGGAGTATCCGAATGCATGACTTTTCACATTTTAAGTGGACTGAAAATCTTTCCAGAAATCTATTAAAAAACACTCAGAAAATAAAAGGATGCAGCTCCTTAGTTTCCATAGCTCAGCTACCAGTGCTGCTATAGCATGAGGTGTCTGAGAGCTGACTGTGATCCGGCACCAGAACTGCAGCCTTCATGCGAGGGAAGCCAAAGATCCGTGGGCTGTTTCAGACTGTGCTGCTGTACTCTCTACTGATGCCATACACTGGTGCTGAATAAATGCCCCTACCTTAAATCAGTGTTCACACAAATTAAATATTTTGTTATAAACTTTTTGTGTTTAAGGCAGTGGCATTTGTGCCTGAGGTTTTTTCAGTTACCTATGGCACCACTAAAGCACAACATCCCACACTATCTTGCTAGCAGTACAGAAGTTTCTCAGAGCTGGAGTTCTCCAGGGCTGGCTGCCTGTGTGCATATTCCTGCTAGGAGTACACACACACCTGCATGCACTCATCCTGTCTTCATTTTGTTCACAGGAAGGAAAAAGACCACCATGTGCATTAGACTCTTTGTCCCGCCTGCTGAGTTCCTTAATGTCACAGGGCTTTACACAAGAAGAAAAAGAGAACATGACATGAAAGTACACATAAACAAACATATCTTGAAGAATCTCTTTTCCTCGTGAGCAAAGTCCTTTTCTCCAACTGCCAAACCACATTTCCAATAGGACTGCAGGTGACTTAAAAGCAAAGCCTGTACTCCCTGGAGGAGAGCCTCAAAAAGCTGCACAAATGATTGTGACTTTTACCATATTCATGGTGCACTTTGAAGGTTTCTACAATTCTGTACATCTTGGTGAAGTCCCCTTTGGAATGTGTATGTTCAGCAGATATTGAGTCTGCAGCGAAACTCTTCAGGGACAGCAGTGCTTTGGTAGAGTAAGTCTCAGTCTCGGCCAAGTGGCTGCAGGTGGTTGGTTGCCAGTGCACATGTGGCACTGGGAGTCTGTGAGAGCAGGTTCAATGTTTTGAAGTGTTCTATGCTGTCATCAACTTTTCCTTTGCATATTACTCTCTTTTGCCCCATATTTTGCAGACAGGTTGTTCCACTGTAAGTCATTGACATCAACTTTGTCATAATATTGCTGAGTCTGAATTCTCTTCTTGGGCACGATTCCTGATAACTTTGATTGGTGTCTTAATTGTGGGAGAATTTCTGATCAAATAAATCATGCCTGATGCATGAAACCCCTACACGATGGCTAAACAACTCAGAACAAGGAGACTTTCCTCTGTACAGAGATTTGCCAAGTTGAATTTTACAGCCATTGAGATGCACAAACATGACTGCAAAGGACATGTAGTGATGGAGGGAGCACAAAGCTTCTCCTATTAGAGGGAAGTCTGATCTAGTTACTGCTGAGAGGAGAGAAAACCAGACATTGTTGTTCCTGGAACATGCTACAAAGTGTTTTTTCTACAAATTTGTCTGCAGTGTTTATATTCAATACAGACCTAGATTGTGTCTTGTAAGTGCACAATGACAGAGATATTCATATGCCTGCAAGTGTTAAGTGTAATTGCTTTGTTCTTCTGGGAGTCTGCACTATGTTTTGAAGGTTGGCAGAGCCAAAGCAGAAATCTGTGCCCCACGGTTGCTTTGGAAATTACTTCAGTTTCAGGAGGCAAGAGAACTAGAAACAGTTAACTCACCAAAGGCAGAGAATCGACGTTCTGGAAGAAAGATGGACCTGCTGAGGTAAGTACTTCTCTTCTTTTCTATTAGGGACAAAAGATAGAATCTACTTGCCTGACCAAAGTATTAGTCACTGATTATCTCGACCAAAATTTTCCTCGGTGTTAGCAGCAGGAGGCCAATGACAGACATGTTGCAATTGCCAATACATTTTCTCAAACTGTCCTCCCACATATTTTGTGCCATCATAAATAATTCATTTTCTATTCAAGTTCATGAACAGAATTGAAGTGGAGTAAACAGTCAGGTGGACTGTCCTTTGCCAGGTGCCAGACTCCCAGTTTTGTGTTTCAAATGGCCATTCCTTGAGCTTTTCATGGTATTTCAGAAGTCACATTGGTAGCAGGGAATAATAAAGCCATTGGTAAGAATGCAATTTGTGTCCTCGTCTTTCCAACACCATGAGGCCATAAACAAAGCTATGCCTCTCCAATTTAATTGCTTTTCTGGAAGGGTATTTATTTTAGGCTTCTGTTCTGAAGCATTTTGAAGTCTGTATAAAATTAATGACTAACACTATTCACTCTTCTTGATATCACAGGAATAAGGTAAAGTTCTTCACTAGAGTATACCCTGTGATAAATAATGCCCTAGTAATTATGGGTGGGGATTTTCATGCAGTGACTGATGATGCCTTGGAAAAGAGCCATGGCACTGTGCATTCAGAAGCCAAGCTATCTAAATCCTTGCAGGCCTCATTTAAGCTTTTGGGAATATAGGACAGGTGTGGCAGTTACTAAACCTGGATACTTGAGAATTCACCTCTTATTCCCAGGTGTGGGCCATTAATTCTCGCTCAGACTTGTTCAGCTCTAACAAGTCTCTTTTGAACCAGATTTTATGTGTGCCCATGTACTCACACAATAAATAGCATTTTCCTTTCAATCCATTTATCTACTTTGTTTTTACCCATCTTTAGCTATGCAGCCCTCATCTTACCTAACATTTTACATACACATGGCAGCAAACCCCCAAAATAATCAGTGGCAGTCTGCAGATCCCTGTCATGTTCTGTAGATATCAGAAGAGTTGCAGTTTGTATTGTTTAGTATAATTACTAAAGAAGCTTGGGTAAAACTCAAGCCAAGCTCCAGTGAAATTCACAACAAAGGCTATACTAATTTTCATTGGATCACTAGATGTTACAGCAAAGCCAGAGAACACTCAAACACAAACACATGTTTGTAAAATCCTGTAAAAAATCTGTAAAGGAATATAGTGTTCATTCTTTTTATTAAATGATCTTCCAGAAATCTGAACACTTTGGGTTGACACACCTAGAAGCCTCCTCACAAACCTGGCATTCTTCAGGGACACATTTGATATTTTTCAACTCAAATACCTACACGAAAGCTTCTAATTCCATATTCTGGTATTTCCATAGAAGGTCACAGATAGCAACCTCAGCTGCTTCATTCACTTCAAAGGGACTTGTGGCTACTGAACACTAATGTATATCTGGTCATGTTTATATACCTAAAACACGTTGGTCATCTCCTAAGCAGTCCTCTGGAATACAGTGAAGAGATGGGGTGATATATGCTAAATTTTGAAAAAGCACACATTTTTGTGACAGTATTTTTATGTGCAAAGGATTGTCACAAAGGTAACGGGATGTCCCTCTACCTTCAAATCCCTCCAGAAGCCATGGCTGCAATGGCACACTTCTCAGATCAAAAAACCATCTGGTGAAATGGAACATTGGTATTGGAGAACCTGAGCTGGCTTGACTTGAAGAACAAATTCCTGACAGTATGACAGCATAGACTGAGTAAGGGTTCCATTAAAATATAAATTTACCATCAACAGGTATTTTGTAGCTATGAAAGAGAAGACTCTCATATGTGACTGCTGAAGAACCCAACCTACTAACCAGAATAGCACACAAAAAGTGAAACTTGCAAAAATGGGCACACCTTTATCTGTGCAGTTGGCTGATTCTGAAAGTGGTTGCTAACAGTTTCTGGTTAAAAAATTACCTTCCTAGTAACAGCATGAAACAAAAATCTTGCA
The DNA here is from genome assembly GCA_013397795.1 of Orthonyx spaldingii. NCBI lineage: Eukaryota > Metazoa > Chordata > Aves > Passeriformes > Orthonychidae > Orthonyx > Orthonyx spaldingii. Next base: position 196,963 of record VZTJ01000079.1, read on the forward strand.
ATTAGGAAATCAAATCTCAGGGCACCACTATTGCAGACTCTACCTAGATGAAACCAGTTCATCAGGCTTGAAGTACCAACCTCTCCTTCCCCTCAAAACCATAGAGGCAATGTGAACAGCTGTAGCTGGAGAAGCACGGCATATAACACCTATAGGGGTGACAGCTTGGGTTTGTTGTAAATCATCCATGCATTAGTTTTCTACTATATGATGTATATATATCATTGATCTATTAGACTATTAGACTTCTGTGTTAGCCTGGTTCCTTATGCTACCACCCAACAACCTGCTGAAGTTGTGGGGAAGAGCTGTCTACTATGGGTTTTTTGTCCTCTGCCATTTGAGAACCATTGCGTTTATTTTGCCCATGTAATTGAGTTAAACAATTTTCAGAAACCAGTATGAGTAATGCTAGACAGCTAGATAACCTGGATATTTTGATAACTGCAAATAAAGGGGAGTAGTACTGGAAGATGCAGAACTAGAAACTGGAAATACTTAGTTACAAGACTTATTAGCTACATAGAGAGAAAGAACAAAGGCACTCAATTTTTAATGCAAATGAACTCCAGGCAATATGACAATAAAATGGATGTTTGCTATTAGAACAGATTGGTTCCTTTCTTTACTTAGTATTTGCTAGAACAAAAGTGCTGTAACTTTCCAAGGCTGTAGTGAGTCAGTGCTAGAATTAGCAGTATGATACTGAAATAGCGATCACCTCTAAGCAATCTTTCCTCTCCTTTCTCCTCACCTAGTCAAAAAGGCTACCTCTGACAAATGAGCTATTAACAGACAAGTTTCTGTCATTTAAATTACTAAATCGTAGTGGAAAATGGAACTCTGTGCTTAGGAAGTATAAGCTTTTTCAAACAAATAGGCAGAACTATGCATATTGCTTTTTGTCTCTGCTTTTAATTTTTTTTTAAATATAGCCAGATTCCTGAGAAAAGAAACTCAGAGATCCTTCTGCTTTCTGAAGCTTTAAAAGCCTCAGCTCTGCATAATTCAGATTTCTAACAATAGGATTTTGGTCTTGGTGCAGGCCAGTCCTGAACACGAAAAGTAATTATTGTAATACCAAATGCAGGGCTGTTAAGAGAAGGCAGATTTGCAGTAATAAGATTATGGAAAACCTCTATTACAGACTTTGTATTTCTGGGATATTCCTGAATGAATGCCATCTGCTTGGTGATCATAAGGAATGTAACCATGTTGAGAGAATCTTTCCAGTTTTGAATAAATCTAGGTTGAGATTACCAAGAAAAGGGGTAGCAGTTACCAAGAAAAGGTTATCTTTTGGTATAATTCAGTGCATTTGCCCTTAAATACATTTGAGTGTTCATCACAGCCCGGAATTATGTGTTTTCACTAAGGGGCCTATTTATTTCCACCTGTAAACTACATATTCTACATATTCATTTATTCTTCTCTCTTCTAAATCACTGGAGAGAAATGAGTGATTTTTTCCCTAGAATTCAAAAGCATGGCTGTTACACCAGAGTGAAAAAGTTCAGGGCAGCATGATGCGTGAAAAGTAAACTTCTAACTGAAATATGCAAGTGTGAAATAAAAAAAAAAATCCGGCAAAGGCTTACCCATGAGGGAAACAGAGGCAAATGCTTACAGAAAGAAACATATTTTTTAACGTGTAGGTTGTAGTCCAGGAGTTTGTAGGCTTTTTACTTTAAGACAAAGAAATAACTGCTCCTGAAGGCAGAGGATAAACACCTGAACAATGGAATCAGACACAACAGAAACTATTCCAAGGGCAACAAAATAGTTTTCGCTCTATGTGAAAGGATCCAGGGAACTTCTTGTTTTGGTGTTAAGGGAACATAATGAGTGGGCAGTAAACAGGGAGGTTTGTCCCAACAGGCTCCTCTCCCCTTTACACCTTCTGACTCCAGTTCCCACAGTTTCTATTTCCTCTGGCCTTTCTGCCTCTAAATGTGCATTGCTGTAGATTACTTGAAGACACTGAATATCGGTGTAATTTTTTTCCAGGACTGAAGTTTTTAAACCATCGTGAGACTGGATAATGCATGCGAAAATAAGATACTATTACAGTATTATCTGTAGTCATTTGGGTAACCAGTTGCTATAGGAACACATCCAGAATCAGAGTGAGAAGGGCTCCATCCCAGCAGGGACCGTCTGCTTGTGACACCTGACTCCAGAGCTACCGCTCACCTGGCACAACTTGTGTATAAGCAGGTAAAGTGTGTATTCAATGCCACATCCCAGCTGTCCATATATTTCTGTGCTTACTTTTTAGGTTGCTTCCATGAGATTCTATTTTTACTGTAACATTGGGGGGAAGAAAATACCCTGCAAAAACTGAAGTACACTGTGTGATGGTTTCCTGCAACAGGACACAATGCCAACCAAGCACTGGAGAGCCTTACGTGCAGGGAATGATGCGTGAGCTTTAACGTTTAAAACAATCAGACTCCGTGAGAATAAGTTTGTCTACATTTTATTTTCTTCAGCTATCTTTGATGAGGATTAATGAATGAATGGTCATAAAGTGCTCTAAAATCCTAGGAATGTATACTAAGAGCACACATTTACTTAACTATTGTGAGCAAAGGATAATGTTTAATGCTTACCTCGAATTTTGCTCTAGCTATAGATGGATGAGTCATTGTCACAGAAAATGTAACAATTTCAATTAAGAAACAGAAAAACATTAGAGAAGTTAAAGCAAATACTTGATGACTGACAAGGAAAAGTATCTTTGTGGTAAGTGAGCTGAGTAACACTGTTTGCCCAGACTAACCCTCAGAATTTTTCTGCCAATCTGGTTTATTTTCCACAGGGCTTTACAAACACAAAACCCCTCCACAACATCAGACAACCATAACAATGCTAAATAAAAATAATTGTATCTATATTACTGAGCTCTGCAACTGTGTCTACAAATCTAATTCTTCTCAGGTCTTTTACAGACATAAAACATTTTCAAGTAGATCTGTGTGCTAAACCAGAGTAGCATAGATCATTAAATTTTTTTCTCTGCATTTAAAAAGTCCCACTTTTCCAACAGTATTGTTTTCACTGTCTGCACACTTGAACTTGTTCCAAACTTGCCTACCTTATAAACAGACGATTTTCAGACCTGCCCACTGCAAACACACACACCTGTGTGTTGAAGTGTACATTTCCCATTTGGGGAGCTGCAAACGCACCCTGCTCACACACAGCTTGAGATGTGAGCGTAGGTGTCTATATATATAGTAAATATATGCTTGTTTGGGCACAACTAAAGTGATATAAACCAAATTGTCTGGAAAATATTAAGGGCAAAAAGAACTTTTCTCCACAAGAAGTGATATAACAACAAACATACCAGTGAAATGGGGAATAATCTTCCCGTGACATTTAGCTCTATGATCCAGATGTTTCTTAGTCTGCCAGCATTTAGGGCTTCTTTTCTAATAGTAAGTTTGAAAATAAAAATTAACCAAGAATCTATGAGCTTTAGAAATTTATCATAATTTCTATTGTCAAGAGAACTGTTGATACTTTTATTTGATGTCTTTGGTATTCCTTCCCCTTGATCACACAACATTCTACAGAGGTAAACCACACGGCAGCTAGGATCGACATGGGAATACACTGCCAGGTGTTAATTAACAGCCTGGGAACAATTAGGAGACGCCAATCAGTACAGAAACACACCACCATCTACTTCGATGCTCGTGAGGCATTGACCAACTTCACCAGCATTACAGAACACTGGGAGTTTGAAGAGACCCACAGGGATCATGGGGTCCAGCCCCTAGGCGAGTGGCCCATACGAGGATCGAACCCACAATCTCTGACAGGTACCGCCAGGAAACCGCCCGGGCCGACCCGGGCACACCGAAGCAGCGCTGTCCTCCCACGGGGCCCGAGACGAGCTCCCCGTGCGGGGACTCAGCCGGGAGACGTGGTTTCAGCTTCTCCCCCTCAGGCTGCGGGAGGCGCCGGACCCTCCCGCAACTCCGGGCGGGCCCGGTTCCCTGCGGCGCGGGGGCGCGGCCGCCTCGCCCCCAGCGAGCCCCCGGGCCGGGCCGGGCGGGGCGGGGCGGCCTCTCGACCCCGTCCCCGGCCGGAGAGCGGAAGGCGGCTCCCGGGCGCAGCCGGCCC
>VZTJ01000079.1:201700-354977 GCA_013397795.1 Orthonyx spaldingii
GGGCGGGGGGAGCGAGGCCGCGCCGGGGCGGCTCCGGGCGCGTTTGGCGGCGGGGCGGGAGCGCGCCCGGCCCAGGGGAGCCGGGGAGCGCGGCCCGGGGAGCCCGGAGCGCCCGAGCCCCGCGGAGCGCCCCGAGGAGCGCCTCGGCAGACGCTGCGGGTTCCCCACGAATTTCCACAGTCCCGGCCGCAAGTTTCAAACCGGGGCTTTGGCAGGCAGGGAGCTCCGCGTCGGCCTTAGCGCTGACGTCCGGCAGGGAAGAGCAGTCGCAGCCCCGTGACAGTGCCATGCAGAGCCTCTGCGGAAAGTATAAGCGTTTATAATTTGCAAAACTTTCGGATTTAAGGAATTGGTTCATCGTTAGAAATTACAGCTGTCGTTTTGGTTCGAAAGACAGAGTCTTTTGATACCTGCTTGCCTGCTAGTGTTTGGGATTCTGTCCTGTTAAAATACATGCTCAGTGTGTTCTGATACAGTCTGTTAAGGATGTCAGAGTACATTTTTCTTGTAAGATCTATATTAAAAATGAAGATTCTGAAATAAATGTGGAAAAGTGATGTTATCAGCCATGGCAAGAAATGATGGATTTGAGCTACCCAGTCTCAAAAGAGTTGTTGCCCAGCCTTTGGTAGGTGAGAGTTAGCTTCAGCTCCTGCAAACCTGTGTGCGTGAACCGTGCAGGAGTCGGCCCTCCCATAGCTCAGCAAATGCGTGCCGGGAGTTCTGTGCCACCGTCCTTAGTACAGGGTCATCGGAACCTAGAATCAGATCCTATTAGGGTATTCCTACTGAAGTCTAAGAGAAGAGAGGCCACCTGTTGGTATTCAAATTGGGACCAATTTTGCATTTGACAAGACGGCTGAGTGAATTTGTGCAATAAAGTCATTCTGAGTAATGATCAGAATCAGCTCAGACACATCTCAAGAAAGGAGCAGAGGGAAGCACTTTGTATTTTTTTGCTACCAAGTTACAAGAATACTGATTTAATTGACAAAACAGAGTTTTTATGTTTGGTTTTTTTGTTTTTGCCAAAGCAAACATTTGGAAGTTTAATGTCTTTATTTTTATTTTTGTGTGTGTGTGAAAGCAAATGAAGGCCTTCATTGCTTCATTGGTCCCTGAGGAGTACTGTGAGACAGTAAGAAACATCTTTCTGCCTGAAAAGACACCTCTTGAGTTACCAGCTATTAAGCTGTAGTGGGTGGCCAGTTGGTTTCCTGGGTGGCCAGCTGGTGGCCCAAGGAGAGAACTAGGCAGTTCTAACTGGCCACTGGAAACACTACCATGTGTTGGGTGGAACCAGCCTAGGGCTGTTGCTGAGCTGAAGCTAATGAGCAGCTTTATGGGAACAAGATGCTGGGAAACTGGGCTGGCTCTCTGAGGAGTTGTGTCCTGCTGTGCTGGGGCTGTGACCCAGCCGCAGGAGACCAACCTGTGTGGAGAGGAGTGGAGCAGCTGCATTTGTGTTGCACGGGCTCTGAGAAATTTGAGACCTACCTGCCTCCCCACCTTCACGTGCTCTCCCAGTTACCGTGTCCTTTACCTCACCTTTCTTGAGAGTCCCCTCTGTGTGTCTCATACCTGCTGCCTTTAAATCTCCTTGCAGTATCTGCTGAAGGATGCCACATAGCACCTGTTGCTATCTGGGATAGATAGCCTTCTGACAGTTGGTAACAGGCATCCAGCCTCCAAATCACCAAGTGGAAAAACTAGTTTCAAGCCTCAGCTGTTAGCACTCCTGTAACTCTGTGGTGCAGTACAGTTAGTGCCAGTTAGTGCTCCTTGCTCTGCGTATTCTTTGGAGCAGGACAGTAATCCGGGTGTCACCTCACCCAGTGAAGGGTTCTGATCATCAGGCCACATAAGAGCACGTCTCACTCAAGAAATAGTTATTTAATAAAAAACAGATCAGGTCCAGGGAGAAAGAAGTGAGGGAGGTCTGTTCTAGCAGGGCTAGAATTCTTGCTTGAGAGGTGTGACACTGGTTATCTTCCCTGCTTATATCCATGTACTGCCCAACTAAAATACTCTGTTAATATTAGGTTTAATGGAACAAATAATTTTTTCTTTGAATCACAGGGAAATCTGACTGAGCTAGGAAAGGAGTGTTAAAGCAGTGTTAAATAGTTTCTATAGCATAGAGGAGTATCACATGGAACCTGGTGATGTGAAGAAACTTGTTACTTGTCAGGTGGGGTTCCTTTGGGGAGGAGCCACCTCTTCCTCTGTAGTAGCTCATGGAGCACAAATACCAGATTGTGAAAATGGGTGGGAAAATGTGGGTTACATAACTGGCCTGTCCAGGTGAACTTTGCAAGCACTGAACTGTGTTGAAGCAGAGGGGACAGCAGGGCATTCTGTCTGATTTGGAAAAGCTGTCAAAAATCTACTTGTCAAAGACAACCTAAGAGAACTGTATATGCTTTGAGCACCACAGAAATCCTGTATTTTAAATTAAAGGGCAGGCAAGGCCATTGTATACTCTAAGAGAAGCATGCACTTACACCTTAACTAAAAATGCCTGTGCAATGGCACGTGCACAGCTACTACAGCTGGCCCTGCCAGTCTGCTGTTGGCGCACAGAACACCTTGTTAGCTGGGTATTGAGTTTAACTGCCCGACCAAACTGCTTATTCCCTCAGAACCTGAGACTGAAACGTGGTTTGCAGAAGTTGCTGTAAGAGTTGAAATTGGGGAAATACTAACACAAAGGTGTTAGACACTATGTATCGAGATTCAGCTCCACAGATGTCAAAGAGCTGATGGTCTCATCCTGCCCTGAAATAGGAAAAAGAAAAGATTTCTTGATAGGAGGGATGTGGGTGTACTCGTACATCTTCACAAGTGAGAAGACCTCTCGGTGACAGAGAATGTTAATTTTGTGTAACATTCAAGCCAAATTTAGTGGGCTTTTCCTTGAATGTTATTGAATGTTAATGAGATGCAGCTGCATCTCATTCTGGCTCCTTCATCATGGAAGAAAATATGCAGTTGATCTACACAGTTGAATTTTAACATTTTAATGATATCCCATCCAAAAGTAAAACAGCAGCTCAGACTGCTGAGAAAAACAAACAGGAACAGTACACAGCTGATGAAGCTGTGAGTTTAGAACGACCAGTGACACACGGGAGCTCTCTTACAAACCTCTCACGTGCCCCTGTGTTCATCCACCAGACAGTGAAGCCATCCATCACTGTGCTGTTATGGATGTGAGACGCGTCCCTGGGCTGGACACTGCCCACCCTGGGCAGGCAGCACTGCCCACTGTTGCTGCAGCTCCTTGTTCCCAGTGCTCTGGAGGATGGGCAGGGAGGATGTACCACTCTGGGTGTGTGATGCTGCATGTCTGTGTGTGACACAGTGCTGGGCTGCACTGCTGCCATGCAGTCTGACCTTGGAGTAGGATTGTTTAAGTGCCAGTTAAATGCTTTTCTTCCACATGACAAATCCACACTAGTGACTGATCACTGAGTACTTTTCATTGGAGCCATAGGTAGGTGTTTCAGGAGCTTAGGACCATCCTGTTGCCCTTCCCCTCTTCTCTCCCAGCCATTTAGGAAGTCATCCTGTGAGATGAGAAGAGAAGGGGACCAGCTGTTAGCCTTGCCAGGGCCATGGCCCTGCAGCAGCTATGGTGGAATCCTCCTTGTGCCACCAGTAGGGCCAGGAGCAGGCTGACCTCAGCAGCGGGAGAACGTGAGTCAGGTGAGAGGATGTCTTGCTGATCAGGCCAGTTTGTCTGCTGCAGAGTGGACAATGACCAGTGCATGAACTATGGCAGGCAACCTTATTTATGGATGAGTCAGCTGTGGTTGCTGTCTTTTGGTGGGTGACAGTCTCCTGTCTTTGTGTAGTGATCTACACTGCCATCACCCTGTGTTCCTGTCCCAGCTGCTCAATACGTACAGGCTCAGCACCTTGCTTGTGGTTGAATGTCACCCAGATACAGCCTTTGCAGTGTGCTACCTTTTTCCATAGATCTGTTTTTCCATTCAGTACTGGTAGACCTTACAACAGCCATCAATTTGAATATCATCTTTAAAACAAGTGCTGTAAGGTAGTTGAGAAGAGGTGGGCTGGCTGAGCACCCTTGCTCCCGAGAAAAGAGATCAGGGAGGAATTTGTCTGTGGATACACCCAGAGATGTGGTCCGAAGAGGACAAGGATCAAGTACCCCTGTTGGTCAAGAGTCAGGCTGTTAATAGGTTTAAGTCACAGAAGGAAAACTGCAGTCTGAAATATAAGAAAATTGTATAACTGGAGGAAAAGTTAGACAGTGGGACATGTTGCCAAGACAGAGGTTGTGAAACTTGAGATATTTGAGGCTAGGCTAGACACCCATCCATCAGGGATGGCTTTGGAATAACTGAGTGAAGCCAGTGGACAACTCAAACAGCTTGACTAGATGACCCAGTAATAGTCCTATCCAATCCAAATACATTTGAGGCTTCAGAAATGTAGTTGGCAGCTTGTCCACTTCCAGCATAGTTATGTGTTACTGCCAGATGTGCCATCAGTACTTTATGCTAAAGCCAGTGATGTATAAGATTGTAGCTGAAGCCAGCATGTTTAATAGCTTTTTTTTCCCCTACCAGGTTCACCTTGCCCTTAATCCATGTGAAGATCTGTTGGAAACACCTTCTAGAAACACAAGAGTTTTCAGTCTCCTAATAAATTCTGTTGTGTCCAAGAACAGCCTGTCCAAATGAGCAAGACATCCCAACAGAACACCACCACAGATGCGAGCGGAGTAAGTGTGATTCACACCCAAGCACACTCCAGTGGTTTGCAGCAGGTTCCCCAGCTGGTGCCAGTTAGTCCTGGTGGTGGAGGCAAAGCTGTGCCTCCGAGCAAACAGGGAAAGAAAAATTCCTTTGTGGATAGAAACAGTGATGAGTATCGTCAGCGCAGAGAGCGAAACAACATGGCAGTGAAAAAGAGCCGGTTAAAAAGCAAGCAGAAAGCACAAGACACGCTGCAAAGGGTCAACCAGCTTAAAGAAGAAAATGAACGTTTAGAGGCAAAAATTAAACTCCTGACCAAGGAGCTGAGCGTACTGAAAGACTTGTTCCTTGAGCATGCCCACAATTTTGCAGACAATGTGCAACCTGTTGGCACTGAGACCACCACAACAAATCCAGAAAACAGTGGACAGTAGACACCTGCGACCTTATGAAACGAACTCTTGAGGTGCAGCTTGTCTGCAGTGCCCATGCAGTAACCAAGCAAAAACTGTACCTTTAGTCATTGTTTTGTGGAGATTTTCTTCTTTTAGATTTAACACTGAAGATTTGTAAAAATTAAACCAGAAACTGGTTAGGGTATTTGTTTTAAATATTTTTCTCCTCAAAGTTTTATGCAGATCTGAACTAGCCAACAAGGAACGTAATATTTAGGAGATAACATTTTCACAGGAAAGTTCACTTACCGTTGTAAACTTCGCATAATGGGAGGAATCCAGCAGGATGGCTCACTATAGTATTAGAAACTTGTAATTGGATAGAACATCTTTTAAATACCTGTTAGTGTATTTAAGCCCTTTGTTTTCTCCATTACATATTACAAAATGCAAAAGCTGTGGAGAATGTTTGCTTTTTACTTTAAATCTCTAGAGCAAGTCCTATGAAGCACCACGTAGGTCCGTCCTGCCCAGTTATAGTTAATGGGGAGGTTGTAGTAGTAGTGAGCTGGGATGCTTAGCAGTGTTCACCAGAAAAATAACAGTATGCTCGAATGATATATACAGGCACTTGGCCTCCAAATGGCACATGAAGCATCACGTACAAGAGGCAAAAGCAGCACACTGACAAAGCCTTTTATTTAAGCTTGTGTTCATATTGCTCACACAGTGACTGGGGCCTTATGAGAACAAGAGTTGGTTTTCAGAAAATGTCAAAATGCTACCAAAAAACTGCCCTGCAAAACTCCATTCTTGCTGGGAAGGAGGTATGGGGGAGAACAGAAAATGCAGCTTGGCTAAGCAGTGAAAGGGGCAGGACAGCACATGTTCAGCAGGGATGTGTGGATCACTGCTGGCTGACATTGATCTTACAGAAATTTACAGTGATTTTAAAAATAAATGGCCCTAGTATGAATAACTGATTCAGTGGAATTTCTACAGCCCTCATACAGCTGTATGAAGGAGTATCTTTAGTCTTGTTGTATTTTCATAGAATTTTTTCTATAGCAACTTTTTTATTGCTACTGCTAAGTCTTTGCCATGATCCATAATGCAGTGCTATGTGCTATATTGAGGATTTAAACAAAGTAAAGCAGGAACTTTGATGTAACTAATTTATTTTCATTTTTAAATATTTCATTGATGGTATGGTTATTTTACATTTAAACTTGTGTGTCTGTCTTGTAGATTACTATGCTGTCATAATTTCCCTCTCACACTACCTTTGTCCATAGATTATTTTGGAGGATATTGGTTTGCTTTGTATCTGTACTTACGAAAAAACTTGGATGTTATCTCTATGAAGATACTGTTAGAGAATGAAACCTTGAAAAGTTCTTTTTTGAATTTAAACTTTTAATACATGTGGAAAACTTTAATGGATTGTTTTGGATTATGGTAGACCTTTTACAGATATGTTTTTTCATTCTAACTGCATCTTAAATTGGTAGGGATGAAATACCAGAAGCTAATAAAAATGTTTTGCTTGTAGTGGCCTCATTTTTCCTGTCCCTTTTCTATTTCCCTCAAGTGCACAGTTGCCCAACTCACACAGCTATCTTGAAGAAATCAGTGCAACAGTCTCTGTTCCCCTCATGTAGGTTTTTGCTACATGGAAGCAATCAGAAACTCATTACTGTTTTGTCTAAATGTCTGATTTAACAAAAAAGAAAAAAAAAAAGAAATTTAAGACTGAAAATACACTGCAGTTAGAGGGGAGGGGAGAGGAGCAGAACACCAAAAATTACAAGGGAAAAGATGACCTGAAGGCATCTGATTTGTCAACTGTGCACCTCCTCTGGTGAAAAGGTCAGCGCTAATCTCTTCCCTGTTTGTCTGACCTGTGAACTGGGACTGTGTGGCCCTGTTGTCCTGAAGTTGGTTTGCCAGGCTGGTATGGGGCCCTCCGCTACCAGTCTGAACAGGGGCTGCAAATCTTGGCTGTTTGTTTCTGATTTTGGTGAAAATGATTTCTTAGATCTCTCGTGAGTGGGAGTGATCCTCTTTCTGAAGCTCTGAAGGGTGACTTTTCCACCTGTTGCTCCTGACAACTCAGATCCCAGTTCCTTCATGTTTAAAACCAAACTACTGAGTTATGAAAAGGCATTTGTTTGGAAAATGAAATTTCTGCTTAATCAGCCTCTGCACTGGTTTTCTTTACTGATGTCGTGGTTAAAGCCCAACTGGAAAATAAGCCCCACGGAGCCACTCCCGTCCCCCCATCCCCTCAGGTGAGAGACAAAATGCTGATTACGGGTTGAGATAAAAATTTACTGGAAACAGCAACCAGATAAGAAAACAAACAGTGACAGCAGCGTGTGAGAGAAGGCGATGCCGCGCAAAGCGCTCACAGAGCCCAACACGGCGCGGCCGTCGCTGCGCTCGCCGCTCCTGCCCCGGGACAGGACAGAAGTGACAGAAATGACAGAAATGACAGAAATGACAGAAATGGCGGCGCAGCCTCCGCACGGCACCTTTGTCTTGTACCCGCAGCCGCGCCCACACGGCTCCAGTGCCGCCCACTGCCGGCACCGGGACAGCGATCCCTGCCCTTGGTGACACCGGGACAGCGATCCCTGCCCTTGGCTGGCAATGGGGCAAGGATCCCTGGCCTTGGTTGGCACCGGGACAAGGCCCGGGGGGAGCATCGGGCCCTGTGCAGCACCTCACTGCCATGATTGTAACAAATCGCGGTTTTAAATGTACCTCAGTGAGAAACCTGCTGCAAGAAAGGCTCAGTCTTATTCTAAGCCCCCACCTGCCAAAGTAGCTCCAAGGAGCAAACGCCCTTTCCCCCAAAGTGAAGTAGCCCGGGCTGTGCGACAGCAAAGTGCCTCCATCTCACCGCTCTGCTGCAAGGCACAGAAAATTTCAGTGCAGACCTACAAAAGTTAAGAATGTCCTCTTGACACATAATTCTTAACTCCAGTCTGTGACAGAATCCAGTGCCTGTCAGTACACAAAGAGTTACAGCACCGCACATTTCACCAGGAAACCTGATTCCCATTTTCTCACCGTACCACTAAGGGAAGGGGTCTGCTCTAGCCGCGAAAGAGCACTGGGAGGCTGCACTCCTGTAACTGCTCCTGTAGCTGCAGCAGGGTAATTGGCACGTAAATTCAGAGTGCATCCAACCCCAGGGAGCTGAAACAATTTGCTCTGGCAATTTAAGTGTATCATTTCAGAAGTGCTCAGATGTTTCTAAAAACACAAATTTGCTCAGCATAACACACATGCTGTTACTTCGGTGCCACTCTATTCAAGTCTGTGTGCCAAGGGGAAAAGGCATTTGGGAAAACATGATAGTAAGAGTATAAAATATCTTGATGTAGTCAAAAAGAAAATTTGCTGTAACCTGTCTTTTCACCCCATTAAGACACTTTAAATTATTAAATATAACTTTCTAAAGTATTAAATATCACTTTGCCTTTTTAAAAATGGCAATTAAAAAAATTTGGTTTTATTTAAACCATTAAATAAACATTAAATAAAATGGTTTATTCCCCCTCGCCTCCCCAATTTAGGAAAAAAGGTCTAATTCACTTTTTGCTTAAGTGGATGAAAATGATCATAATTACAGAACAAACTTCTGGAACGACGGATGAAATTTTTATTCACTAAATTCATGGGTGTGATGATGAAGGAAAATGGGAGAGGGTGCCCCATCACAGACCAAAAAGCACCCCCTACCCGCTGGGCAGGTGGAGCAGGGAGCTGGGTGCCCGAGCCGGCGCTCCCCGGGCCCGGGCGGGTCCGTGCGCTGCCCCACCCCAGAGCAGAACCAGTTCTGCCTCCTGCAGAGCCCCGCATTGCTCAACCTGTTCTGCAGCAGCTGAGCCCGGCTTGTGCCAAGATCCATCCCAGGCAGGGAAAGGCCTGTTAGCTGCACTGGGGTGATGGCTTAGTTGAAACAGTTCCAAAGCTCTCCTCCTTTCAAAATCTCTTAAGTGTTCCTATAGCATAGTAACTGCTGCCGAACCTAAGCAACAGCAGGTTTCGGAGTGCCCAAAGCAGTGAGCCATCCCCTGGGTGTGTTCAGAGCCTGCCACAGGAAACACTTGGCTGTGGAGGGAACGAGGCTGAGGCCATGAGCGCTGTCTTGCGCTAAAAAATCCTGAGTTTTAGGGGCAAATGAGTTCAGAGTTATGCCAGTATGGTCTCTGTGTTCTCCTATCTGCAAGGCTACCAAAGCAAAGCCTGATGTCCTTGTGCAGGTACTACATTTCAGAGGTCGAAGATTTCAGTGACCGCAGCAGGAACATCAACACAGCAGCACATACAAGCTTCTGATCTCACACCCTCCCTTCCTCAAAAAACTGTTCCCCTTCCCAGTCAAGAATTCCTGCACTTACGTCTTACAAATCAATATCAAGAAACCTCTAAAAAAAATGTAAATAGGCTTATTTATTAATTGAGTGACATTAATGAAGTACTCTGGATTGTTTCGCAATGTTTCTTTGGTCTCCCAGATGCCGTTTCCTACGCAGCAATGGGTGAACAAGCTGTTGGGAATAAAGAGCAGGATCTTGTCACACAGACCAAACCGCTTAGCAAAAAGAGCTCTCCTAGAGCAACAGTTTGGACAACTTTTAAGGAAATTATTTCAGGCATAAATCCAGTCCCGGCCTAAATCCAGACGACACAGAGGCAGCGGCACAGTGGTTTCTGACACCAACCAAGCCCATGTTGTGCTGTGCTCCCCATGTGAGACAGGCACTTGCAGGAGCTCACGGTTGATCCCATCACGTGTCAGCGGCCCGGTATGAGCAACAGAACTGAGATGCTCACACCAAGGTGCTGAGATACCAGCCCAGCTGATCCCTTCAGTGGGAAAATCCTCATCTGGCAGGCAGTGAGACCCAGAAAGGCCCTGACGCTCTGCCGTGGCTTCAGCTCTCCCTGACACAACAGAGACATGTTCTGAAGTGGCTTTGCAGTCAAACTGCAACAGTGCCTGAACACTGAACAGGCGTTTCGATGTATATATAAAGTGAGAAAGATTTTTTTAATGTAGTTACCAGCACCTAGTGCTATTTTACGATGCAAGAAGTATATTTATTATCCTGCAGGCTGATGAATACCTACAGTAAAGAAAAGCTTCTCTTGGTAATTTAAATCTTGAATGAGTGGAAAATCATTTGTGACCAATATTAATATGTTTGTAATGTATCCAAATAAAATTTACATTATTTCATTCTGAACTAACACTGAACAGTTAGAAATAACTCTATCATGCTGCACAGCATATGCTGCTGAATGACCATGAGCCCTTCAGCAAAGATATTCCCTTCTTGCAACTTTTCAGGGTCACAAACACCATAGCAATCTATGTTTTTAAGGAAAAATAGATGAACAAATGTAATGAGCGTGCGGCTGTGTGTGAAGGATCAGTACAGCCACTATCCAGAGCAGAAAACTCTGGCTAGCGAAGGGTCAAAGTTTGCAGAGCACAAACTGGTAGTAGGATCAGATAAAGAAGCAGGAACTGAAGCAGAAAAGCATAATGACCACAAAGTTGTGAACATAAATGATGCCAAGATGAATTTTAATACAAATTTGATTCTGCTTACTCCACGGATACAGATCCATAAGAAAAATATATGTCATTATGTCCATTGAGAACAACTGATTTTTTTTCCTGTTTTTAACAGTACTTGTGATAAAGTTTAAAAAAAGGACTTAAGAGTGTTACAGTTGCTCATAGCTTTCAGATAATCCATTTGGTATTTCAGAGTCCCAATCATCAAAATTCAGATTTAATTGCAAGATACATCTGAGCTGAGATCTGACAGAAGTGTAAGCCCCACTGATAAGGCAGCATGGCTATTTAATTGCCACTTGGTCACATAAACTGCTGATTGCAAGCAGCAGTTGAGTTACCTGGGTATCAAATGCTGAAGCCTTCTACCTTCATTTTCAACGCATGAATTTTTCCAGCTAATAGCCTGCCTGCCTCCCTTGTTATTAAAAATTGGATGCATTTTATTTTATATGCTGCAGCATTAAATCAGAATGAATGACTGATTAGTTGAGGCAGTAAGTATCATCCTAAAGTTTACTGCTTTGGGCTGGAGAGGCAATCAAATGATTTGGCACTGCTCTGGCCTTCTGCCATGAAAGCCTCTATTTCTTCCACAGTCCGTGGGACGCACGTGAGCAGCTCCATTCCAGTGGCCGTCACCGCGATGTCGTCCTCGATCCGCACCTGCACAGGGAACACTCGGTTACCACGGCATCCAGATGGGCAGAGAAGCACATCACGCAGTGACAGCAGCGAGGGCACAAGGTGCTGGTGCAACCCAGGCAGAGCATCAGACTGCAAGCAGGGAATTGCTTGTTGCCACCAGCACCCTGGTACGGGGCTCTGGAGGCTCCAGTTCCCCTTGGCCACTGGCCCCTGCCACCCTCCTGGGACCACACAAGCTTCGTGGTGACCCCTGGTGTGGCAGTGGCCCCTCAGGTGTCTCAGCTGCATTGGGTACATGAAGGACAGTCTGAGCAAGGTGCTGCAACAGTAAGCTCATTCCAAGGGGCCAGTAAATCTCAACCCCTGACAGCAGGAGCAGTAAAAAGAACATTCTTCCCCAGATTTGCCTCCAGCCTTCCTAGCAGATGGCTTGCTAGGGACAGTGCCTCCTGATGCCCACAGTGTCTGTTCTCAAAGCTGGCCTGTTGCTGAGCTGCAACTCAGGTAGCTTCTCTTTGCACTTAAAACTTTTCTCTAAACACAATAAACTTTCAAAATGAAACTTTGAACATGAAATAACTTGTAGCTGTTATTCCAAACATTGAATTTTGAGCTGATAAGAAAGTCCTAAGTAGGTCAGACATTTCTTTTAAAATGCAATTACTAAATTTCAAATCATGGAGGGAAAAAGCAGATCCTCTCAGTTTTTCAGCTGCTGCTATTAAAATGAAAAGTGTGCTCCATTTCTGTTTGTCTCTAATCTCCTCTTACCAGTAAATGTGCCTACACAATCATTCCTGTTATCTTATCAGAAAAATGTTGCTAAGTTGCTAAGCTGCAATAAAAGCAATTTTAGTAAGGTGTAAATCCAAAAGAACACAAACCCTGGGTATTCCCACCTTACAATTGCTTTAATTGTTTCTGACCTCTTGACATTTTCAACTAAAAATAAAGCTGGTTAACATTTGTACTTCTGATTGCAAAATAATCCATTTGTTCAAACAAAATGAGTCATCCAGTCCTTATTAAACTGTTTAATGATGTCTTTGCCAGATTATTTCTTTTACTTGGTATCAAGTTAAGTATATTATAAAGTAGAATTAAATAAACAAACTCGCTTGAGTTTACACGTTTTGGACAGCTGTAAATTTGAAAGCTGTGAGGCTTTGTACGCTCAGGGTGCCTGAAAGACCCGTGCCTTGCTGCAGAGGAGATCAGCAAAATCAGTGACTCTGCACTTGAACAGATTTTACCAGGATGGGCTTTTTGACTCACTGCTTCAAATTTTACCAGCTGAGCAAAATATAACCCAGGGATTCAGTAGGAGGGTCCCACTGCATCCAATTCTGCTGTGTGCCTGTCTTGCTGGGTCTTGGACCTGGGCATAGCCTGCCTGGATGGACCAGTCCCTGCCAAAAACCTGAAGGTACCAGGCAAACCCTGCAGGAGCACCAGAATCCAGGGACAGACCTGGTGAGATGGTAAAAGCCAAAGCATCACACTAGCAAGCCCAACCAGTGTAAATGGAGCTGGGCACAGTGATGATGTAGAAAGTAAAAATGTCAATGCAAAAGTAAGTCTGAGAGCAGAGGGAAGGCCAGCCAAAGCTCGAACTGACTGCCTACAGAGAGAGCCTTTTCCCAACCACTGCCAGCTTCACTAACCTTCCCCTGCTCGAGCTGAAATTTCTCAGCTACAGAGATGTATCAGGCACAATTCATCTGCTTAACCAGTAACATTAGCAAAAAAGCAAGAAAAATGGTTTGTGTTTTCCAGTTCAGTGTTTCATGTCTTCACCAATACCTCTGCACTCTTCAGGAGGACAGACTGACTTAAAAGCAGAGCAGATGAAAGCTGGACTATAGTGGGGAAGAACAAGTGGGGCAAGGTGTCTGTCCACGCTGTACTCTGTCAAGGCCACAAGAGAAAATCAGGCTGGGGAAGGAGCTGGAAAATAGTAAAGAGTGATGAAAGGACCAGGGAAAGGAAGGTATAGTGAGGTGAGACAGGATTGGCAAATAACGGACAAAGACAGCTGGAGCTGGAGTCCAGGTAGGGAGATCTCGGTGGAGGTGAGAAGTGAGACATCCTGAATGAGGAGAGCACACAGGGGGCTGGAACTGCCAAAGGCAGGGAACTGAGAGTGACCAAATGGGTGAGGATGAGTGCCACACACAGAAACTCCTCGTGTAGGAGGAGCATTGTTAGGAGATCACATAATTGATCCACAGCTGTCATCTGCTGTGAAAAGTGGGAGAGCCAGTCCTGTCACATCAGCCTGCTCAGCATCAGCACCTCCAAATGGTCTTTGAGATGTAGATGGAGGCACACAGAATCACTGGTCCCCTGGGGCCTTACCCATCACTCCCTAGGAATACACCACTTCCACCAGGATCTAACCCTTCCTCTGCTGAATGAGTCTCACCTGAAATGGATGTTTGCCACAACAGAGAAGACAGATTTCCCATTTTCAGTGCATAATTTTTCTTTTGCCTAAAAGCAACATGAGGAACAGGCTCTCATGGGAAAGGAAATGGTTTCATTTGCTCTTTTCCTCCATGCTTCATCCTGAGTTTAAACTCAGCAGCAGCAAGAAGTAGCGTCAGAGGACCTGCAAAACCTTCCCCACAGGAGAACCTGTCATTTGGTCTTGTCTTCTGGTCAAATGGAGAAAAGATGCTGGATCTGCCTGGCACGGCTCACTGGCTTGGGACTGTCTTTCCCAGAGGGGGCAGTGGTTATGAAACTTGCTCTCAGAGCTGTCCCTGTTTGCAGGCTCTTTGTTCATCAGTGCTGCTTTTTCCAGGGCTACAGAGTGGTTTGGAGTTGGGCACTGAAGTGTGAGGCTCACTGCACCCCCAGTTTCAGGGTGCTCTGCAAAGACCTAGGGGAGGCTTTACTTTTTTGGTGTGAAATGGCATGCTTCAAAAAACCACCCCTGTAAAGATGCAGTGGCCAGGACTGCCAGGACTGTCCCTAAAATGCCTTTTTCTTATCAAGGGTAATGGCATGACCTGCCTAGATAGACCTGATTGCACAACTACCTAACACCAGCAACAGGCCATCATGTGGCTCGACTCAGTGGTCCCAACTCTGTCCCAAAGCAGGGCCATGGGGGCACAGCCAAGGACAGCACAGGAGTTAAATACCAGGGCTGCTGTCAGCTCTGTGCAGCCTCGCACTTTGTCCCGAGTTACTAATACAGTCATGCTCCCCAGAGCCTCCTGTGTACCTTCCAAGGGAAATGGGGTTGTAGCACTTACTAATTTCTTTTGGATGATAATATATATACAAAGCTTTTGACTAACAAGAAACTATTTTGGCCAATTAAATAATCCAGATTTACATGAGGAGAGATCCCAGATGTCAAAAAAGGCAACTGGTGAAATGTCCCCTTTTTTTTGAGCAGTTGTTTGATTATGGTTGTGGAAAGCAGCAACACTATCACTGCAAGACCTTAGAGTGGGACACTTGCCTGGAAATGATGACAGGACGTGGCCATACATGGGACCACCCAAAGCAGACAAGCACATGTCTGGCTGGAGGACCTGTGAGTCTGTTCCTACAGCTGGTCTCCTACAGAAGCAGCTGTGTGTATCCAAGGGAACTTATTTCAACTCAGCCATGGACTTACCAATAATTTTTAACAGAGCAAACTTATCAAGAGCAGAGTTTGACTTCTGTGTCTCAGGGGGACTGGTTAGGAAAGAGAGCTGCCCTTACATGAAACCCAAGAACTGGCGAGGGGTGCAGGGCTGGGGAAGGCACTTTCCTGCTGTTACACACAGTGGCTATGCCAAGATGTTTTCTATAGAGGCCAGTAGGCTCTGTGCTCAATGACTCTCATCCCATGCTGTAGTGTTCCTGGCATAAGCAGTTTTATTCACAAGCAAGCCCTCATGTCAAGAGAACTTTTATTTCAAATGCCCACACTTAAATGTTCACATTTTGATAGAAGAGGATCAATAGTAGTAGGGTGAGGCCATGTATTTTATTAGATTAACTGATACAGATGGGAAAAAAAGCCTCAGGTGCCCAGTCTTTTCATCCAGGCCCAAAAAGAAGCATTAAACTACAAGCTAAATACAGGTTAGAAACAGCTGCTCTTACTTTAACCTAATTATGTTAATTAGACAAGAGAAAAGGGTTAAAGAAGGTTTATAAGCAACTAGCAGTAGTTTTTGGGTTGCCTACACCTATCACTTCCCTTAGAAGAACTTTTAAAGAAAGTATGTACATTGTGACAACTGCTTTCCTATGAAAAGGAAAAAACGTCTTCTTTTGAAGAAATGCTGTGTAATATTACTATTACTGTGATATAATATGCAATGTTAAAAACTAGATGAGCGTAATGTTTATTGCCTAGTAAACTATTTCATTTCACAATGCACATTCACCAGAAACCCAGAAATAGAGCCTAATCTTTTGAAAAATAAAAATCAGGCCAGAGACAACTACATAGCTCTCTGAAACAAAGGTACAAGCAGTTAAATATCCTGGTTTTTATTTGGTTTAACATTTATTCTGAGTAAGGGAAGTACTATTGTTTTGAAAAATACTGTAATATTAGTGGATCTTCAAGTTCTGGGCTTTGTAAATCTGTTTAATTTTTAAATGAGAAAAATCTATAAACAAAAGAAAGTAATGCATTTAACACCCATCTGTCTTTCAGCATTTTCTCTAAGCTGCATAGTTTTCAGATATCTAAGTCTAGTCCTAGTTCTACAAATCCTAGGAAAAAATAAAGCCTGAACAGAGACTGAATGTGTAAGGCCAAAAAAAGACTGAATGGCTTTACTGTGTCTTTGAGAAAACATCATATGAACTGCATGAATCAGTAATCAGCTTATGAAGAATGGAAATGTCAAACCCTAAAGGGCAGCATTTGGAGTCAGCATTTCCCCTTCCCCGAGGATTCGGCTGCTTTTCCTGAGCAATACATATAACCATATACACAATCCTCTATTTGCACATCTGTGTTTATTTAGGAGTCTGTGGGGCAGAGTCCAGGCAGAACAAAGGTGCCCTGGGCCAGGCACTGTGCCAGTGTCCAGCAGCAGCCCTCGTCTCACAGGATTTATGACCTCGGTCAACTGGACCTTGGTTTTGCAGATGGAGAACTGAAGTACAAGCGACTGAAAAGTCCCAAAATTGGCTGAGAAAGTTTGTGAAGGACTGAACCCAATGGCTGTCAAGCAAAGAGTGCAGGGCTTCAGACAGGGCAACATCCCCTGACCACTGCTTGCTTCCCTCTGGAGGGATCAGTACTGGACCCAGAAGAGCTTGTTTGCTAAAAGCCCCGATGACGAGATCCCCGAGCAGCAGTGGCAGCCACAACGGCCATGTCTGTGTCTGAGGCACGCAGGAAGGTGGGCTGGCGATGGACCTGTCCCAGCAGTGCTGGCAGCCAAGGAAACCTCACCCGACTCTTCCGCTTCCCTGCTCCTGCAGCTGCTACAATCTCTTCATGGCTAACTCCAGGCAGCACAAATGACAGTAAATGGCTACAGTCTTTCCCTTTCTGGCACACTACAAGAGCTTTGCTTCTCAATACAGAGACTTGTCAAAGTCAAGAAAATTACCCAAAGCCCAAAAAAGACATGAATTCAAGGTGAATTTATTAAAATCCACAAATGCCCTGTGCGGACAGACTTACTCAGAATTACAGTGGTGTTACTTCAGTGAATGTTAGTTCATTTTTGAAGTGAATTACACTAAATGAAATTAAGAACATTTCAATTAGTGCTGAGCTCTGCAGAGAGAAATGGACTACTTATTTCCTTTTGCAGAATGTATTTTTCTTTTAAACTTAAAGGAAAATTGGACTGGCTTTAGTGAACTCTTCAGCTAGAACTGACACAAAAACTAGCCCCTGTACTATTAATATTTGTCAGTAAAAACACTGGACCTCACAAGTTCTTTTTTAATCCCATAGAAAAAAAAGTTTTCTGGCATGTTTTTGTGAGAAATACTCACTCACTCTTGATAAACTAGAATGATGCATCTTGTACATAACTAAGCACTCTACACAGCACGAATTGCATTTTCTATTTATGCAGAATCAAGTCAGAATGGTAAAGATGAAAAAATTAATTTTGATTGCATTATAATTCAGCTTTTGTGAAGAATTCAGGAATATTCAGATGTATTCCAGTCTCAGATTTTATTTTCATTCCTCTCCTGGACAAAATCAAGTGACAAAATCTGGCTCAGGGTATGTGTCTATTTTTTTCTCTCTAAGTAATATGTATTGTTCACAGGGGGATCAGAGATTTAGATTTTTGCTCAATCTTTTTTGGGCCACCCCTTCTTTTAGCAAAGTTTGCTGGCTAGCTCTCCTTACAAGTCATCATTACAGGAAGCTAAGCAAAAATGGGGGAATAAAACTAAACTTCGTTTGAAATCTCTGAAACAAAAGCACCTGATCCAGCAACTTATTACCAAGGTAGAGATCCCATGCTGTCACTCCTATTCTGTGCAACCACAGGCAGCAGGTGAGCCACAGGCACACCTCAAACTGCAGAGCTGGAGCAGGCATTCACAGCAGCTTGGGAAAAATGTGGGCTTTGCTGAGCAGTTTCAGGGAAAGCTCACCAGGAATCAATTCAATTGCTGAAAAACTCCCACAGAGTGTTTACAAGGAAAATGAAGACAGTTAAACCTGTTTCCATTGCAGTGTCAAGCTACACAAGCACATCACAGTGTTCTTTTAAAATACATTACAGCGTGTGGTGTCATACGCAATGTGCTCACAGTTAGAAAATGCAAAATGAGCTGCCTTTTGTTCACCAGTACCTCAGTTGTCTGGCTGGCAAATCTTGATAAAGAAACAACACAGAGACAGATAATGTCCCAGACCTCAGCAGTGAATTAAATACCAGCAAGGGTAAAGTCCTGTGTCTCTCGATAAGGCTGCACCCACATCATGGGTGGCTGCCGTAGAGCCCAGTTGGCTCACACGACTGGGGATAGCACACACAACTTTTCTATCAGGGCTGGTGGTTCCAAGGCAGCTCAGACCAAAGTGCTACAGTAATCACCCTCTCATGGCTGGGCTACAGTGATAAAAGTAGCAGCACAGAATTCCTAATGAGTGACTTTTCATACCAGAAAATGACAGCCACTGCCAGTGATTGCTCGCTGTGTTGGAACTTAGCAGAAGAGCCACAGGGAGGATGGGGCATTGCAGCTGCCTGCTCTATCTCCTCTGTGCAGGAATACAGGAGCTCAGAGAACAATGTGGCACCCTTCAAATGCCCGCCCTGCTGAAATAAAAATCCACTGGAAGCACTGCAACTGCTGAGTGCTCTGTGAGGGCGGTGGCTTTGCATGGGAAATGTGCCCTGGAGAATATGTATAAACAAGGCCTCTCTGCAAGCTGCCTGCATGGGAATGATTGCCCAGATCACCTCTACCTGTCGAGGTGGTCAATCCCTCTGCACACACTGCTGCCTGAGCCTGTGACATTGAGCACAAATGCTTGGGAAGACCATCAGCCATTCCTCTGGAAAACAAGGAAGGCTCTCCCAAGGCACAAGTTTCATGCCGTTCTGTCAATAATCCAGTAAGAGCAATTACTGCTGTTTTCATCTACTGCTTTCCCAGCTCAAACAGCATCAGGTTCTTCTGCCCTGGCAGGAAGCACTGGAGCGAGCTGCTGTCAGGGAAGCCAACTCTGGACTACAGAACTCAGTCTCATATTTCATAACATACATGTTTCACACGTTAGACAAAACACCTACCTGGCAAGCCACCGTATGGTGCTGGCAGAGGATATTTCAGTCAATGGGAAAATATGGGTCTCTCATTAATCAGACATCACTAGTACAAAACCACATTAAAAAATTAGAATAAAATTCCCCAGTTTGTCTGCAGAGTCAAATGGTCCAAATGACTCAAGGTACTGCTTCAGGAACAGCCCTATGTGCAATACTTTACAACTCCCGAAAGACTTCTGCTCAGATACATAGTAAGGGCAAACAAAGAGAAAACCAATTAATAAAAACATCTGCTAAGAATTACTCACCCCACCAAATCCTCTAAAACGCCGCAGGACGTCGTTGTTGATGAAGCAGGACTGCGCAGGGTCGCGCAGGGCTTGGTCCAGGAGGTGGTCGATGAAGTAGATGCCCGGCTCGATGGTGAGCACCATGCCCTGCTCCAGGCGGCGGGCGGTGCGCAGGCTCCGCAGCCCCGGCAGGTCGATGCGCTCCACTCCCTGCAGGAGAGACACTCGTTCTCACTGACACAAAGGCAAGCCATGGACAACCTGATATCAAGCCCTCTTGTGCTGACTGCTCCATAAGACACACAAACTAAAAAAATAATCATAAAGGACTGAAACTTAGCTATGCAATTACCTCCCTCCCATCAGTCCTCACTTAGCTTTCACATAGAGTAATGTCCAATTTTCAACTCAACACCCAAACAGTTTTTTGCACCACAGAAGTCTTGGCTTTGGATATGCTCAGTACTGTTACTCTCTACCTTGGGAGAAATACTGCACTACAAAGCAAAAACAATTACTTGCACTATTCCTTGCTCTACCCTCCCTTGCAAAGTATAGTATTGTAAGCGACATGCAAATCTTGAAATGCCCCTGCCACGTGATGGCTGAAACAGCTGAACTATGCAGCAGAGAATAACTTCTCCAAGGATATGCAAATACTTAATCTTGCTGAATGTTATTAAAATTACACATTTATGATCTTGATTCAGGAGCAATGAGTCTACACATGACCTCATAAAAGCAGCCCATTTAAACTAAACTTTTGTCCAATTCAGACTTTCAGGCAGCATGGTGCTGATAGGTATTATTAAAAGTTAAGTCAAAACAAGTCCTGACTAGCAAAACATTCTCTTCTTCCCAAAAGCTGGTAAAATAAAATGATATATGAGGACGTGCTTAGTCAAGGAATTAGAAACTCTGCAAAGACTAGTTCCGGATATTAATTTTCTTCCCCCAAATGCGCCAGGTATTGCAACATCAGAATAAATATATCTCAATCCCATTAGCTTTTTGAAAATTATTTGCAACTGCAGCAAAATTTCCCGAACAAATTATTGTAGTGACCTGTAAACAGCTCACAGGCCCACCAGCTTGCAATCGTGCACACACAACTCTGCTCATGAAACCTTTCCTGCTTCAGCCAGTGAGTGAGAGGTTAACACGTCTGCGAGACCACATTGCTGTTTATCTGGTCTCCATGTAGCTTTTCCAAATCTTGCTTCTGGCCAAAGCCACAGTACTTTCTCTTGCCAGCAGAAGGGGCAACTGCTGTCAGCATCACTATCAGCATGACTGGTATCACGAGGATGAAACTTCCCCTTTCTCCCAGACAAAGCCCTGCCCAGGGCTACCTTTGGTGCTGGGGCACCATGTCCTGGCACAGCTGAGCTCCCGTGTTTCTGCCAGGCCAGTGCAGGGGGATGGAGGGAGGCTGGAGCATACCCTGCACATTACCCATGTTTTCCTCTTATTGTATCATTCCCTCTTCAGAGTGGATACAGCCCTGCAGTACTGTTTGCTCTTGAGCTCCACTTTCAGTTCAGAGAAAGCCTGTTTTACAGAAACACTGCTTCGCAGCAGCTCCTCCACAGTGTTTGCTTTATTCTCACTGGTCACCCAAGCAATGCTGTGGTTGCTTTTCTTCCCTTTGCAGAGCTTATTCTGTTCCAGTGTACAGCAACTCGGAGCAGCCAAGACTTCCAGAGCTAACCAGCCTGGACATTTGGACATAGGTTTGCCCATTTTGACTGTGTATTTGGTATGTTTCATATGTTTGATTTGGACTTTGTAGAGCACTATATTACACCAAAATAAGAAAACACGATTTTGTTTTACTGAGCATAGGAAACAAGAATACTGTGATGTTAAGCAAGGCATTTTTAATTTGTATTCTTATCAAAACTCAAAGAAAATCAATATATTTCTAAACTTGAAACAATAACTGCACTGAAATGGAGCCATTTTTTCTCTTATACTGCCCCTTGGGGTTTGGCATTTCACACATTCATTGTAATGTGTAAAGGAAATGAGGGCATCCAATCTTGTGGATTAATCTCTCCATGAGCTGCAAACAATTAGATTAGTGTCTGGACCTTTTGGTGCCTCGCCAACTATCTATCAGCTACTTTACAACAAACAACCCATATTTGGCTTTTAAGTACACTTCTCAATTCTACTTGTAAAAGCCTTTTCTGAGACAGTCAATCCAAGACAGATGCTAGAAAGATGAATGCAGAGCAGGCAAAACAATGGCAAACATCCTCTGAAGGCAGCCCTGGCACAGCATCCCTATTTTTTTGCCTTTACTTAAAATAATGGTGTTTAACATCAGGTGTGACAATAAAGCCTCAGTAGCCCCCTTTCTTTATCTCTGTACAGCTGCTAAAGCAATGGTAGGCATTTTGTCCAGACTGCTTGCAGTCTGATCCTGCTTTTAGTACTCCCTTCAAGAAGCTAACAGCAACTCAGGAACAAGACCAAGATCAACATTTGGAAATGTCTCTCAGCAATGCAGGGAGACCCTCCAAGGCACCTGAATATTGCTGCTCATCCCAAAGTAAAATTTTAACTTCTCTGGAAAGAATTCGCAAAGTCTTTCTGATATTTCTGCCATCCTATCTCAGTTCTGGGTTGTGCTGGCTCTAGGTTTCATCTCCAGGTCTTTGGATTCTGCAGGTACTGATGCAGCTACATCCCTACAATGAAGGCATCTCTAGTGAGCCTTCAAAGACAGGGTAACACTGCTCAGATTTTCAAAGCTGGAAAGCAAGCAGGGCAGCAGTGGGTGGGCTTGTCCCTTTTAACAGACACCAGCAAGGTGTTCACCAGGAGATGTGTGAAATGGATGAAGAGAGACAGGTTCTAGCTGTGACTTGTATGTGGCCACTCACACTCTGAGCAGAGGACAGCCCCAGCCCAATTCACTGCGAGGCTGAAAGACAAAATGACCTGGCACAGGAAATAAGCAGAGAGGTGCCAGTGACCAAGCTGGGTAGATGACAAAACTCCCTTCTTTTGAGAACAGTGCTGGATTAAAACATACATCAGACTATGGTCTCAGCATCCCAAGTGATATCTGATCTCTGGGCACTCATGAGCAACTTGGTAGCCACCATGGCCATCTGGTCCAGGGGCTGCCAGCTCTCAGTCTGTTGTGGCTGTTTATGAAAAGTAGCACAAACAGAGGATTTTTTAAAAACTGAAACACTACAACCCCAAACAGAAGATGACAGGTGTGAAAAAAGACCTGCCATTTTCCATCAAGTCAAACCCTATTGGGAGCAAAGCCCGACAGGGGAACCCCGCACTGCCATCCACCAGTATGAATCTTTTGCCATTAAAGGATTTTCTTCTTTGTGAGGAGGAAACTTCCCTACATCTCGCAGCTGAACAACTCGAGCTTTGTTTTCAACAATGACCATGATGTTGTTTTCAGTCAGATGAAGAGTAAAAATGTGAGTTCTGGTACAGCAGCCGTGTGGGTACCTGTTTCTATCACCACTATATCCTGGAGGCCTGGCCACTGAACAGGACCCTTGTCACACTCCGTGCTGCACAGGGAGCAAGTATAAGCTGGTACTTTGCCCCCCAAAAGTGTACAGAATAGTCTAGAAAATATTAATGCCTAGACCTCTATACAGAGACTTGCAGTTATATTCTGTGAAAATTACATTTTGAATAACTGTTTATTCTCTTGCATATTGCAAAAACAGACTATATCTGAAATAGTTTTCTAAGACTGATTTCATTTGGAGGTTCTGCTCACATTTTAAAATTGAGACACTCCTTCCCCAGTAAGAACAGATGTATGACTGTCATTTGTGACTGTACTCCTGCCAAGAACATTGGATTCCAATTAATGGTTCATCTAAGGTAACAAAAACCAGCATGTCTAGGCAATAAGGACTGTCAAGGGAACAAGAGAACCATTATGTAAACTGATTTTATTACTATGTAAGCAAAATAAAAGTTCAAATTAAGTGTACAGTAATATAAAATATTACTATTTTTGGAATAAGCAGGGAATTAGGAAGTATGCAAATCTGCCTATTTCCCAGAAAAACGGCTGTGGAAGGCTAGAATTTGCAATATCCCCAGAACATCTCAGTGTAAAGATGAACTACTGCTTACTCCTAAGCAACTCAATGGTTAGTATGTTGCTTTTTCCGAGGAAGGACTTCAGTCTGTATCATGCTGGATCTTGTTCCATAGGCACTGTCTATCAGGCAAAGCAATTAGAAACAGAGATAGCTCCAGGCCACTCAGGCCTGATCCTGGCTTTATCTTTGGATCAGGACAGAAGAAAACCACAGGTGCTGCTCCTGTGCTGGCTGGTCCTCACCCACAGGGCCACAGCAGTAGCTAGAGATGCACAAGTGCAGAGAGATGCAAGGGCACCCAGTCAAAACCAGGGGCTGCAAGTTGGCATCACTCCAAAGTTTCCTCAAGCCAGCAATGGCAACAAACCCCAGCCACAGCAGAGAACACCTAAGCTACTCATAACTGCAAATACTGAACCACAGTAAAAGACTCAGTGACACAATCTAGTTTCACGTACTCTTTTCCAGCTAAAACATCACAGAACTTTTTGGAGCCTGACAGACTGTCCCAGTTGGAACACAGCCAGTACAGGGAAGTCCTAACCACTTTACCAAGCTAAGTGCAATCAAGTATTTAAATTAATCAGAATACTAACATTACATTTAGATAATATGAAAAAAGCACCAAAGTGAAATCTCAGCTCTTTTACTCTTCCCTATTCTCCCACTGCATATACCCAACTTCTAATTAGCTCATTTAATGTAAAAAGAATAGAGGTCTGTGCAGCTAAGAAAATAAAAGTCTCAAATTCCATTTCACGTGTCTCCTGGTCCCTTCCCTCTAAGCCCTTGTTTCACTTGCTGAGTGTTACTAATGAAGATTAGTTTGTTCAATCTATCCCGCTTTTCCCCAGCAGCTTGAGCTGCCTAGAGTCACCTGAAGGAACTGCTGTCAGTCCTGCCTTTGAAATCAGCAGCAGGTTACAGCAGAATATGCCCCAAGCACCACATATCACTTGTGGCATTTGCAAATCAAATCTTCCACTTCTGCAGGAGAATCTAATTACTAGCTGGAGCTTTTGAGACACAGCTCAAAGTTAATATTGGGGGAACAGAGGACACATGATGTTTAACTGGCTATTTTATTTGAAGTGTTTTCTTCTTTTTCTAAGTATTAACTGTGGTATCAGGTTTAAGTTACCTAATAATTCTCCTGTTATTGCAGGGAATGAGGAAATATCATCCACCACTTACTCGAGGCACTGCTGCCTGATGATTCAGCTGGAGCTGAATTTCAATCTATCACTACAGCATGGTTCTGAGCAGAACTCCCCATATAAATTTTGCTTTCTGATCCTCTGATGTTACCAAGCTCCAGTGCTATCATAATGGAAATAACAAAACATATGGACTATATTTTTTCTCTTTGCTTAAAACCTAAGTTTGAGAAAAAAAGGGATAGCAAATAGTAAAAATCACCAAATTGACAACTAGAGCATTAATCTGGAAGAAGAGGAGAATATTTAGATGAAATTTATAGGATTTTTACAAGAAATTAGATAAAGAATTGCAAAAACTACCAACAACACTGTTTTAGAATGAAACCAATGACAAGCACCATTTAAAATCTAAACGGGTTTCTTGTGACACACAAAAAGCAGGCATAGGCAATAGTCTTAAATGAAAGGGCTGTTTCTTTTGTCATCTTTAGATACCATTAGTGAGAACTGCATAGCAAAAACCCTAAAGTATACCAATGATACTTTACTTTCTTTCATGTAATTGAAAGCAGAACTCTACTGCTTTGGTTTTTTTCTCCTACTGCACCTAGAATGAATTGTTCAAAAACACTCCCTCAGTTGCTGCTAAAATTTCAGAAATATTTGAACAATAAATATTCAGACAAAAACTCTGTTAGCTCACAAAGTCTTTTGTAATAAACTTCAGTAAGTCAAAGAAACATAAGGGAGTATCTCCATCAAAAAAAAAAAAAAATTAAACAGAACAAACCAAGCAACTAAAAACCTCAAGTCCATAACACTTTCTTTCTCAGTGGAGGAGGGGAACTGTGTGGTATGACAGGGCATGTTTGCATCATGGCACTGCACTGACACAGCACCTGAGCCTTCCCTCCTCTTCTGCCTCTGCTCAAGTCCTAAGTTTCCATAAACAGCCAGACTCCAGCATATCCTCACAGGGGAAAGCTGCTGGGAACTGATCACAACTTTTCTGAACACAAGATGACACAGAAGGGTGAGAAGATCTATTAGCCTAACTCTGGGAGGGGTTTAAACCCCTCCGAAGAGTCCTAGGCTGCAGGAAACTCTTCTGGTTGGTGTTCGACCCAGTGGGCAACAACAAGCAGCACGGATTTCAGTGCTGCTCTGCATGGAAATGCAGTTTTCACTCATCTGTTTCCTCCCTGCACGCTGCCTGCTCAGTGGCTGTATGCATGCAGGAATTCAAAGAATCAAAAAAACCCAAACAAACCGATCCAAGGGGATCCTATGAAGCAGAAGCAGCAGGTTTTTTCTCCTAATCTTTTCTCAAGGTGTACAATCACTTGCAAGAACAAAACCAAAAGTTACAACTAATGAAAAGCCCTTTTACTCTTTGTAAAGGCACTCTACGTGCCTTCCATACAGGTTGTTTCATGTTTGCAGGTCCTGGGTATACAAAGCTGAAGCAAAGCTTTGCAAGGTTATGGCAAGAGAAGCAATTTACATCACCAGGGCCATACATAACAGCTTTAGGCTTCTTGGTAAATTCACTTCATCCTATGATTCTTAAAGGAAAACACATTAATGCATCATTTGCAATGCTAACCACAAAAAAATGAAATCTTTTGCTTCTGCATAAAGTCAGACACATAAGTGAAAAATAGTTTTTGCCAGAACAAGATTTTTCCTGTATTCTCCAGTATGTTTGGTGACTTAAATTCCCAGTCAGTCATCTGGGATCTGGGAGCAAGCTTTCTGTTAAAGCCAGACACAGCTCGTGCACAGCAGAGATGTTCCCCAAGCATGCACAGTGATGGAAGGACCTGGATAACTCCAAAACAAACCTCTAAACTTAATTTGTGATGCAGAATAGCAACAAAAGGATCAGCTTTTCATGAGAATTGAATTAAAAATTTAAACTAAGGTAAATCTTCTAATTTTAAAAAACAAAATGAAATTAAACTCTTAATTCATAAGATGCTAAAATCACTGCAGTTATTAACCTAACTTAAATTAACTGGCTTATTATTATAAAAGTCATCAAATGTACTTAGCATTCTTTAGAGCCTTATAGCCAATTAATATAGCATGAAATTGAATCAACTCGAACATCTAGAGACACACAACCTAGATTTAAATGAAAACTTCAGCCTCATCTACCTCAGGGTCTGAAAATTTGGGACCACCTACCATATTTTCTTAATTGCAAGAGGCACAAACCCTCATTTATATCCCATATCGAATTTACCCAGAAACAACTGGAAGAATGTGAGAAAACCATCTCCATGATTAAATTTTACAGCAGAAGCTAAGCCCAGTGGGGTTTTCGCCCTTTGAAGCGAGCTCTGTCTGACTGAGGGCCAGATTTTCTGAAGTGATTAGTACCACTGGGGCTGAATTTCCAGAACTGCTTGAGCTGCAGTCAGACCCTCAGAAGAAGCAGACAGATTTTCAAAGCGGTGCTCGACGCTCGGTTTCCCGCGAGGAAAACCGCGGTGCACGGCAGGAGACGCGGCTCCCCGGGGAGCTCCCGACTGCTCTACTCCTGAAAGACAGCACCTTAACCTGCATGTTTCACTGGGAAACACTGCTGCTTACACCACTGTGAACATGTTGTCCTACAATAAGGTCGCCAAGACACATTCATTGCTGGCCAAAACAGATTGTTCTTTATCACAGCAAAAAATAGGAAGGGAAATGTTATATATTCTAATATCCCAGCATATACTTTGCAGAAAATCTGCAAGCATTTACAACGTTTGTCGAAGAAGAAGAAAGTGCTTGTTCAATGCTTGATGTGAAAGCAGCTTACTGGAAAAGATGAAAACTTATTATTGCCAATTTTGAAAAAAGAAATCTTTGGCTACCAATGAATAACTAATCTAAGCTAACAATGTCTGGAAATAGTTTTTTTGGAACACACAAAACTTTGTGATGGATAAAAATTAGGAAATTAACGTTTATTGTATTATTTCAAATGTAACTGTTTACACTTGAGGAAAAATAATGGAATAATATCCACTTGGAAAGTTTTTATTTTTAAAAAATCGTTTGTAATACTCCCAGAAATTCCCTCGGCCAAAAGCAAAGAAGTTGCTTTTTATCCAGCTACAAAAAGAGCATGATACTACAGGCATGGGCTGAGTGTACAATAAACACCAAAATGGCTTTATAAAAATCTTTGTGAAGATCTCGCTAGCTGGTAAACATTTAAAACGCACCACAAATCACTCCAGAGTGTACTAGATGTCTTCAAAATGCATTTTTTCATGAAACAATGAGGCACGGAAAACAAGCCTTCTCCGACTTAATACAGACACATCCCACACTTGCAGGAAAGGTGCTCAGTTGCTCATGTTTAGATTAACTTGGGCAGAACCACATCCTTCCATGGCTCCCCTGCCATGGGCAGGGACCAGGCCGCCCATGAGGGCTTCAAGCCCAGAGAAGCCTGATGAAGTCCAGCCCCCCGACAGGCTCCTGGTGTGTCCTTCCCAGCACTGGGAGCTCCCACGCCCAGGTACCTCAGCTTGGTCAAAGGGCCTCCTGCTTTGGGTCAGAGAGAAGTGAAGGCTCTACCAGAGGTGAAATTAATGCTGCACAGAGAGTTTAAAGGGGTTGCTCTTACGCAGAACCCAAAATTCATAATTTTTCAAACTAAGGTGATGCCATGCACCCATCTATGTGCACTTTCATATGCAAATACAGAACATCAGCTATTTGTTTGTGAGCTTTCATACATGCTTCATACTCACGGAATTTGTTATTTAGGATTGGATTTTGAAAGTAAATTAGCCATGCAAACATTCTTCATGTAAGAATGCAGCTGCATGCCAACACAAACAAATAATTTTAATATTTGCACGTTTAAATTCTGCATAGAGCTCTGGCATCTTTACATACAGTAAGTATGAAACTGGAGAGCCTGACTCATTTGACAATACAATTCCTACACCCATTTTTAACTGTAACAGGCTGCTCTTTCAAAATTGTGGATAGATCGGTTTGCTTTCAAAAAATGACCCTTACATTATATAAATATCATATTATAACAATTATAAATTCAGTCATATGAAAACAAAAATTATTGTCAAAAAATGATTCTGTAGCTTGCATGCCACACTACTGAAATCTGCTGAGAGATGAAAGGTGTACAGGGTCCATTGCTCCAGACTCACACAAAATCAGTTCTAGAAATCTCCCTTGACAGTAAGGTACTTTCTCTAACCTCAAAGAATACAGTTTTTAATCAAAATCAAGAAGAGTACTTTGCACTCTCAGAATTCTTCTCGCTTGTTCCTAAAATTTAGCTATCTCTTTACCCTATCAAGTCTTGAACACATGCTCCTGTTTTTTAAGTCCACCAAATTCAGAGAGGTTATTCACAACACAAGTGAAAACAATCTAAGCAAAGGCATGCAACAGCAAGGTCCTGGATTCTAAACTTTATGAACTCTCCAAGTAACCACAGCCCTTGTGCTTTGCTGAATGTCTCAATTTGTACACAAAGAGAATGCACTTGGGAGGAACAAAGGTACAAGCATCCATCCTTTCTGCGTTAACTACTGCAGAAACCTTAAAATCAGAATTGCTTCTGATTTTTGTTTCATTTTTATTACATGTAAGTTTATTAGCTGATGCTAATACATAAGTATCACAATATTGAGTCTCAACTATAATTATATTGTGAATGTAGTAAGTATCCTCATGTATTACATACTGTTTCTCCCCTGCCTGCAAAAGTGAACCAGCAATAGCAGCTGTTACGTAGCCTGGTCACCTAATATGAACAAGCACCAAAATATGCTTAAACCTTACCTATAAAGTTCCTAGTTTCTTTTGCAGGTTCTTGCAAAAGAACAGCTTACATATGAGAGAAGACAAGTGATCCATTTTTGTACTGTATTACTGAAAACCCTTAACAGTTAGCTTCAAATAACTACAACCTAACACACACAAAATCCTTCTGAAATCTTTCTGAAGCTGCTGTTAACTTTCTTTATTCAAACCTTAAGTCCAAATTGCCTTAAGATTTTATTCTCTTAGTTATCATTGCAAACATACTGCTGTTAATTGGTTACTGACTTTTACCTATCCTGCCGTCAGATCGCAGTCATGAATCACCAAATTAATCCAAGGAAAAAGACAATCATTCCGTGTTTTCTGCAGAAACTCGGAATACAAGAGGTTATGCTTTCACATTTGCAAAGACTGGAAGTCTTGATGGACTTTGTTCTTTCTGCTCTCATTCCAGGACAGTACATCTACACTGGTGCCCATGCTGACGCTGGACATCAAAGTTCAAGACAGGGCTATGAGCCAGCTTGTTTCCATATGACACAGGCACTGGGATTTACTGCCCAGGTGCAGCAGTGGGCTCCAGCAGCTGCCTCACATCTGGAATGCAGCAAGTGAATCTTGCCAACACAGGACTCAGGTAGACTGAGATGCACAAGGTACTTGGGTGGTACCTCTTAGAGCAGTGACCCACTGAGGAACAACATAATGTGTGTAGAAACTGAACAGATTAAGAATGCCCAAAGAGTGCCACCAGTTGACTTCTTCCCATAAATAATTTATGTTTCAATGAACTAATAGATTTCCTTAGAGTAAACTACAAAAAATACCACATCTAAAAAACAAAAAAGGAGATACTTAAATGCACATCTGCCCTACCTCTGAGAAGATGCAATTGGGTAACCACACATAAAGTACGAGCAATGCTGATTGAATTGAGGGGGTTAATCTGCAGGGGAGTTGAGGATGGACTAACACTAACCTCTGGGTAGCCTCCAACATCATGCACATCGATTCCAAGTAGATGTCCAAGTCCGTGTGGCATAAATATTGCACCCAGATGAACCTTCACCATGTCATCCACATTGCCTTTCAGAATGCCAATTCTAGTCAGCTCCTCCAGATGGACTCTGTCAGCCAGACGGTGCATATCAGGCCAGGCGACCCCTTAGAGAGCAGAAACAGGCAGCTGGGTTAACTATTGCTAGAAGTTTTTTAACAACAACTTTCAAAAAACAGATGTAACACATGTGCCCTTTGTTTATATAAAAAACAAAGGTGGAAAGAGCAACTACATTTTGACAAAAACACTTTATAAACAAGATAAAACTATTTTAACATGCTTGTGAAGTACAGAAAACTGCAAACCAGAGAAACAGCAGCACATTATAATCCAGACCCATATGAAAAGGTGTTAATACAATGTATGTAAGCATGGCCACACAGATGTAAATGTATCAGTGAGTCTCCTATAAGAATGTCAACTGTAGATTGCAGTTACTTAAAATGCAGAGCATTGAATATTACTATCCTATTATTTTCAAGAATTATCATACTCACTTAGAACATCTGACATGGATAGTGTCACGGATCTGACAGTGACTTTTCTACGTACATTGAAGATTTAAAGCCCGCATCTTTCTGGCAAAGACACTCTCTAGAAATTAATGATTCCCTTGTGTTAATGGGCTGCGTAAAACACAACTCCTCTAATACATGTACTAAAACAGCATTACAAAATACTGTTGTTTGACTAGAGACAGAGTGCCAGGATACATTACATTGCTATTATTTTGGTATAGGATACAATTTTGTTTGACAAACTGCTGGGGAGAGGAGGGAGGAAGAAAGCAGCTCTTTTGTTAGTAACAAAGTACTGTCTTAATTAGTTCACCATGGCATTGAGTCATCATCAACAGAGCAGCAGTTGCAGAGTCAAGACAACTAGGGCTAAGGTACAGTTGAAGAATATTTTCCTTGTTCAATTTTGGCATGATTAAACAAACAAGAAATGTGCAATTTTTAAGGCCAAACTCCCATCAAGTTCCATTTCCTTTAATCCAGTTAAACATGCAGCTCTAGGGTCTTGTGAACATAAATGTCATATCTTAATTACATTATCACTTTTTGCTGAAAGTTCTGAGGCTTCAAAGACTGAAATAAAATCATCCTATGGGAGTGCTTAAATAAAGCACTCAGCTGTCTTTTATGGCTCTGATATAAAGATCAGAATCAAACTGAGCAGCAAGTGGCTGCTCTGTCCTGCACACCGTACTCTCACGAACTGGTGCACCTTTATGCTCCTGTTAGCCCTGGCTGGGAACAGCTCAGCGTGGAACCAGTGAGCAGGCAGCCTCCTTTCCCCATCAGGTCACTCAGGGATCAAACCTGCAGCCTGCTGCATGCAGGGCTGTGCCTGCCAAGCAAGGCCACACGACAGAGGACAGGCGCAGACAAACCCTCGGTTGCTACTTCCTCACAAAGGCCAACAGCGGCCAAGTGAGCGATGCTCACCCACAAAATGTGTGCAGTCTTCCTGCTCAAAATGTGCTATTTTTATGGTTTCCCTACTTTAAAAAGGAATTCAGATTTTTCATTCAGTAAGAACCAATGCAACTAAAACCAGCTGTTCTTTGACAACTGTTCAACATATTCTGTAATTATGTATCTTTCTGAATATTGACTGTATATTTGCACTTCTCTAGATTCACCTGTGTTTCACAGCTCTCTCACATTAGGATCCACTCTATTGTACGATAAATTGACATCACTACAATCCATCACATCAATATTACACACATCACACTAGAAGTATTACTGAATCACAGTTGCTTTCCTGTTTATTTTATAATTGTGGGAATACAGAATGTATTGTATCTATGTTGAGGTTCAGCTTCTGCAGTTTGCAACTAACTCCAACTGCTCTAAAAGTCTTCAGTCTTCTTTCTGAGGACACTAGATGTTCTTTCAGGATTTCTCCCATGATTTCTTAGTTGAGTATTACTACGAGTCACCTATTTTCATCCCCATAACTGCAAAGCCACATGTAACAAGATCTGACCCCGGTCAACTGTTTGAAGCTTAACCCTTTCTTTTTATAAATGAAGGTCCGAACTCAATGGCTGGAAGACAAAACACAATCATATCCTGGATGTTTTGGATCAAGCTAAGATGAGTTGTCTGAGAGAAGTGGAGCTGAGGTGTCTGTTGTTTGCAGCTCAGCTTCCTTCTGCAGCTCTGCTGGTACTGTTGGTCTCAGCCAAACCCCACAGACTCCACTTAAAGAGACACAGCCACCTTTATCAAACTATGGAAGAGATTCGAAAGGAGATACAAATATCAAACTGATCAGAAATAAAACCACCAAAACCACATATCCATTTGTCTGCAGAAGTTTAACAGGACAAATCAATGGCACTATTGCTCTAACTGAGAAGATTGCCATGGTTGTAAATCCTGAGTATTTCTAGGCACTGAGTAAATCCATTAGAACTCCTTCTTTTCCTCTCATTTACTTCAAGTGCAACTACTTCTCCTCTCCTCTTGCCCAGACTCTTCATTCACCATCTGTTTTGGTTTTAATTCATCTTATCTCTTTCATTAGAGACCGAGGACAACAAAAAACTCTACTGTCAAATAAATAATGAGGCTGGATAGAAAATCTGCAGTTTTGGGCTCTCTCTTGGAGCTAGGGCAGTGCTTCAGAAAGAGCCCAGCAAAATGACACTGGACCACTCTTTTATCATCTAGCCAGTGCCACGAGCTTTGCTAGAGATATGAAATATGTCAGCTCCAGTTCTCTCCCACATGCTGCTGAAGCTGCAGACAGCACTGGGGTAGCTCTGGGTGGAGGGAAATTAAGCTTCTGCTAGAGGCACCCTGCTAAATAATACAAGTCTCGGTTTACAAATAAATAGATATTCAAATAGTCTTAATTAAAAAGCAAAGGCTTTGCAGATAGATTGCACTTTCTATTCTACTGCCTGGCTTCACGCTTTATTCTATTATGACTATGGGGAGGTGGCATTAGCATTAGGCCACCCCCCTCCCAGACACTTAACCTACAAGCCCTGGATAAAACACTCATATAGAGACTATTACTTGAGTGCTAAGACAAAACAGGAAGATATTTTGAGCTGACTAGAGACAGTGAATTAAGTGATTTTTCTGGTCTTCACCTTAAAAAGGGTGATATCCCTGTCTTGTTTGATATGGGAGGATTCCTATCATACTAGGAAAAAACTTTAATAAGGTTCAAACAGATTTCTACCCATTTCTTAAACAGGTAATTTGACAAAGAAAGAGAATCTAAACGCAAATCTTCAAACATTTCCTACTACCCTTATAATAATAAAAACATTAATTTTGTGAAGAGAAAAAACTATTTTACAATACCAAGGCAACTACTTAAAAGTATAGAAAAAAATCAACTGAAAAAAGGAACAACCATAGTTCAAGGAAGATGTCTTTGTCCATTTTTTACAAAAGTTTATTCATATGTTGCATACATTTATTATAAACAGAAATATATGATGCTCTAAAGTTATTTTAAAACTAAAATTGTATTAGTTTTATCTGACAATTGAAATCTTCGTAATACAATGGCCTATGCAAGCCCAGCTGTCTCTGGGACTGACAGGCATGCCTGCACTCCAGTGTCATTTAGATAACTAGTAAGGATACTTATAGAGCAGAAGTCCCTACATTCTGCTAATCTAATATTCCTTTGTAGATACTGAGCTTCCAATAACTGCAAAAAGCAGACAAAGGAGGAAAAATTAAATATCACAGCTGATACCTTCATCAAGTTGACAACTTGATTAGGAAGCCATGAACAGAATTTTTTTGTATTCTCACATGATATGCAACTCAACAATCTGGAAATGCCACAAGGACCTGCAGTAAGAATATGTGAGTCCCTCTGTTAAAGCCCAGAGATGTCTATATTCTGCTCAGATATCTGTGTACACATCTATGTGTGGATAGCTTTAGCATGTTAAAGAAAACAACAACAAAGAAGAGTCTGCGGGCAGCCAGGGAACAATCTGCCCAACAGACTGCAGATGTGAAGAAAAAGAACAGTGGCTAAACAGTGCTGCATGAACATTTTGTACAAGGAATCCTTAATTCATGGAGGCTACTTAATGTTCAGGCACTTGAGCTTTTGGATTATTGGGGTCTGATGTAGAGCTCTGTGCCCTGCTGCAAGCTGGCAGGAGAAGCCAAACACCATATTAGCATTCTTGTAGGGAGAAAAAGCAGTTAAAAACCAACTAAACCCACAACAACAACTTCCACACAAGTGCTTCTACCATCAGATGTGTGAGTTACTTCAGTGGCTGACTGTTCTGCAACACAGGCTGGCTCTAACCTCCCACCACCAATCACTCACTGGGATGTTTTACCCACGTATTATTCAGGACTATCATTTTTAAGGTTTGGTGAAGTTTATCTGAGTTGCAGACATGCTTTTTGTGTAAGAACTTTTACGATAGTTGCAGACATGCTTTTCGTGTAGAAAGGTTAGTTTTGTTATTATCTTTAAGGCAATTTATAAACCAATTATAGTCCATTGACAGATGGGGTTTAAAAAGCCAGACTGGAGGGTCCTTGGACTTTGACAGCTTGTACCAAAATGAGTCTGTACTCAGGAAAATCTGCTGATGAGGTGTCTGCTCCCTTCTTAATTCTCTGCCAAATGAGATACTGGATAATACAGGTCACTGAACCAGCAACTGGCTCCCCCGGAAAGCTCAGTTCCCAAGGCTCATTAGGCTGTGATTTGTTACCTGCCATGCAGCACGTGCTTAGGAGATGTCAGGTCAAAACCTACCTTTTACAGCAACCAAAGCACTTGAGATTCCTCGAGATACACAGGGAATGAACTACACAGCAGCAACCAGACATTGGAGATGTCCAACAATGAAATAAAACAGATCATGGATTAATTAAAAAACTAGTGAGGTTATTAGTTTTCAGACACCATGCAAACAGTATAGCAGGGGTCTGCAGATGGGTGCGGTACCACTTAAAAATGGCAAACGTAATGCATTAAGTATGCCAAATTTGTTTTTGCAGTGTATCCCCATAAAGCTAAATGTTATCTGACACTCTTAGCCATTACTGTGAAAGAAAGGAAGATAAAATTAATATTATTTTACTTCCTTGAAAATACTTCCTCTCTGATTATCTGTGTGCCAAACCTTACAAAATTTCAGATAAAACACCAGTTTTAAGGACTCTGGAACATCATATAAGGATCTCTGAAATAATCTATGACCTCTTTGATCACACCAATGGAGGAGATTTTTGTGCCCTCTTGGCCCTCCCAAAAAGAAAGAAATGCTTCTAGTGAAACTAGAAATCAAAAGCATTCCTATCTTTTGATGAACATACGATAAATTTTTAAACAGTAGAATAAAAAAGATGAGTTGCTTTAACATATCACACTATAAACTGTTCCTCAGTTGCTGTTAACTCACTGGTATTTTTATTCCAGTGATTATTATCCGAAGTTTTATTAGAAGCCATTTGAGAACATAAAGTAGAAACAGCATACAAAAATAATTTAGGATTACTGCGTGGTATTTAGTCACTTTGGTCAGAAAGTACTCTGAAAAGGCCTAACAGGATTTTTTTGGCCATTACTTAGGGTACTTTGTGGTTGCAATGTGACAATGATTAAACCACAAATGATTTAACAGGGTTTTTTTTGTTGTTGTAGGGTGGGGTTTTTTTGCCAACACAGATGTCACAATCTTACTGAAAAAACGAGTATGACAAGGTTGTAGTAACTTCTCCCCAAATTGTGCTAAGGTTAAATTACATTTAATTTCCAAGTGTCCACAGACAAGGGCAAAAGGCCCAACATCCCCTGGCAGTGCCACTGAAATCCAGACAGAACACACAATCCCAGTCCAGCCAGCAACCCATTGGAACAGATCAAAATCTGCCAACTGGCAGTGACCATATCAGACATAAAACAATAGGTCTTTAGAAATTCCAATCAGACCCAGTTTAAAAAACAAATCAAAACATAATTTAAATACTAAAAACAATTATCTTTTTCCCTCTTCACTTGGGTGCTAGAGAAACAGTTGTGTTTGTTATTTTCATGCTTTCTTTTTGACCCACTACATGAAATATTCAGCAGTTGTTCCAATTTTTAACTTGGGGTCTTGCAGCACCAGGTAAGGCAACTCTGCTATGGGGCAAAACCCCCAAATGCTATACTCTAACACTGGCAATGTTTGGGCAGCAGTGAAGCTGTTCAAAGCTTCATACACTGTGTAGGTGACCACATGGCTCATGGGGTGAGTGTTAGATGGCGACATGGATGCCTAATTCAGAGATGCAATTTTAGACTGTATGTTACAGCTGTGGCATGGCTGCAACTGGCTGCCATAGGATGAGAAGACCCTGTTAACCTTCCCAGCCCAAAAAGGAACTAGAGAGAATTCGCTGCTCTATCACACCTGCAAATACCCACAGTTCTGACTACTGGGATTACTAGACCTGACCCTGCCCTGTGCCCTGAGTCCCAGTGCCACAGCTCCAAACCAGGATGGACTCCTTCAACAGCCATCCCTCTATTCCCCAGCAAGATGCACCTTCCTTATAGGGATGGGAGTTAGTGGAGGGAAATAGAGATTGCTCCTCATCATCTCTGAAATTTGGACTTCTTCTTCAAAAGGCTGAACAGCACTGTGCTATTCAGCTGTACTGTGACATTCCTTTTGCATCAGTATGATGGAGGTTTGCAGCAGTAAGTCCATCCTCCCAGTAATGAACTCTGCACAAGATGAGCTGTCACACATCAGAAGCAACATGAGGATAACATTCTGCCGTGCAGAACCATTAAGAAAAGCAATATGAATAGATGCAGATGTGGAGCAAGAGGAGGGATTTTTTCCATGTCTGGTATTGAGCAGTGCTGGCATACACTACGGATTTTACAGCCATGTTCCTTCCAAATAGTTGTATGTCGAAGAGGAAAAAAGGAAAAAGATTGACAGAATGAAGGAAGTGCTTGGAGGGAGTGATTGTGATGTGGAAACTTAGCAATCTTTGAAGCTCAGAAAAGACTCTGTTTAGATAAGACCCAGCACAAACAGCATAATTTATGTCTAGCAGGTTTGCACTCTGACAGCTACAGCTGATGCAGTGTCAAGACTGAAGGACTTGTGAACTTTGCACTTCAACTCAAATTACAATGTATAACAAGCACAATTCCTGAACACTGAGCTGGGAGAAAATCAGTGCAGGTACTAAAAATCAGACAAAGTACAGGCAGCTTATTCCCCCAAAGTCACTATTAAAACTAGAAGTGTACAAAGTTACAATTAGGAAAACAGGATTAAAAAAAAAAAAGCCTTTAACCAAAACCCATTCACTATAGAAAGGCTAAAAAACCTACAGACAATTTAGGCTGAGTCTTTAAAGATACCTAAATGTATTTGCTTGTGCAAGTCACACCTTTGAAGAACCCCTGAAAACAGTGAAAAAATCCACATGTTAAACCGACCTGGAAAGCTGCAGGTTTGCCCCTGAACCATGGCAGCTCCTGCAGATGCTGCTCTGGTATCCTGAGATGAGAGGGACTTCAGGGCAGAAAGGCCCAACGGTTTTAGAGTGCCTGTTTTTGTTCCCTTGGGAGTAACTCAGCATTATTTTAGGCCTCTGAATGCTGCAGTGGTCACTGTCCATGGGGCAGCTCCCGTCCGTCACAGCAGGAGGAGCAGCTCCCACGTTTGCAGTCAGAGATCTTGCATTTCAACAGATTGCTTCTTTCACAGAGGGTCTGCAGGATCTACTGAAGTTGGTAGAAAATACTCCCTTTTCTTCCACCTCTTGCCGTAGGTTACTGCTGTGCTGGACAAGGTTAGGTTACATGACCAACAGTGAGAGCTCCAATAATCAATGACACTGTTTTTATTAAATATCTTGAAAGAATCAAAAATTTCAACTTGGTTGTCAGCATTGTCTATGCATCCTTTACTGCCTTCTGCTTTCATTTCCTAAGCAGCAGGAACCTTTTACACCTTTTATATAAACCAGCATTAACGTACCACAGGAAGCTGCACTACCTTTGCTGGGTCCATCCCAGAGAGTCAGTATTCAACTTACTGATGCCAGCAAAAAAGTACAGCCAACTCCATTCAACAGAGAATAGAGAGCAGACTATAAATAGCTTTTAAAAACATACATTGACAAGATTTACTTTCCAATCTGTCTTTCAACACAATAACACATTCTGAACTGCAAGAGGGGAAAAAATAATACTGCAGTGTCATTCAGCAGGATTTGTGAATATCAAGTATTGGTTACAACATGCCCTAAAAGCATTTGTTCTTCAGAGGAACTGGCATAAAATCTTCAATCTTCTGTCATTAATATTTTACTTCTGAGAAGAACTGTTTTGCTGCAGATATTACAGCAGATTAATAATGATCAGAGGTGCTTTAAGTAAAATATGACAATCTGAATGGGAATAATTCATATGGACATCTTGAAATTATACAAACTGTAAAACAGATTGTGCTCTCATACCCTTCCCTGTTGTGCTATTGTCAAAAATTCCAGTTTACAGTCCAGTTTCTTTTTAAAAATTCATCAAAATCAGCTACTGTTTTTATACAGCACAACAGAGAAGCATGACCACATGGCATTCTACTAAGCACAGCTCTGGATTACACAAAATAAAACTCAAAATTACTTCCATGCAAAAACCACCCACTGCATGTGAATAAGAACCTTGTACATGGGAGGATAAATATTAGTAACAGCTACAGTTATTTTCTTTAGGTATAATAAATTTCAATCCTATTTGAATACAGTGACAATTACTCTAAAGCAGCATTAAAAACCAAAAATAAATCTGAATTGTAAAGAATTATAGAATTGTTGTGGACAAAAAGAAGCAGTCTGTGAAGCT
The DNA here is from genome assembly GCA_013397795.1 of Orthonyx spaldingii. Classification (NCBI taxonomy): domain Eukaryota; kingdom Metazoa; phylum Chordata; class Aves; order Passeriformes; family Orthonychidae; genus Orthonyx; species Orthonyx spaldingii. The sequence continues at coordinate 241,069 of VZTJ01000079.1, forward strand.
GCAAATTTTGAATTTGCATGTGTTGCTATGCACAACTGCTCAACTTAATAACAGAAACACCTGCTGATTATATGATCTGCTATGCCAAATATACTCCCTAGCTATTAGTTTTTAATTTTACAGTTCTTTAATTATTTTAATCTTTGGTCTTAGTACTATTCCACCTGATCTGGATTCTCCACTATTCTTCCTTTGTTAGAGACATTTTACTGGAAAATACAACAGGGAATCATACTGCTACTTTGAATTCAAATCACAGCATTTTTTGTTGTCTAAATAGGTTATTTATGAAACTGGTAGTTGTTCACTAAACCTACTTCCTCTTGACAGTCTCACTGAAAGAACGGTGCCTCAATATTTAGGTACCAAAGGAGGACACACCAACTAAAATCACATTGTGCTGTACTAAAATACAGACCATTCACCCTCTAAAGTCCCTGGGCTTACCCCTCTACCCCCATCAGCTTTACTTCTTCAGTCCTTTAGCATCAGGCAAACAGGGAGGAGGCAAAACACTAGAAAATAAAGTGGCTTCTTTGTTTTGTCCTTCTAATTCACAACATTCCTTGGAAGGCTGTACATGGGAAAACTAGCTAAGACAACCCCTCCATTGCAAAGCAGTAAGGAAGTTACACCACTAAAACCTGAAGAAATCAGGAGAAACACACAAAAAGCAGTCAGAGTTTCACAGGGAAGCTCAACTCTTGTGCAGTTACAGCTGCCCAGGGGACAAAGACCACCTGGGATTAACTTTGTTCTGCATCCTGCACCTACAAATACACGTCCTCTTGTACCAAGGGGAAAGCAGGAGTGGCCGGCACTCGAAGTCCAGGCAGGACGCAGCAGTCACTCAGTCACACCCTGAGCCTGCTTTCCAGGCTGCCTATGGCAGGTGGCACATGGTGGACCTGTGATGTTCCATCCTAGACAAGTCCCAAAGACTGTTTCTTCTGGTCTTCAAAGGAAGTCCTTGGAGTTAGACCTACAGAATGGCCCCCCTCTGAATCATTCTCAAATTGTTCATTTTGAAATTGTCTGAATGGGAGAAAGAAATGAGAAAGTGTAAGGGTTGCTCCTAACATTAGAGAAACACCTTCAAACACCTATTCTCAACTGCAAAATGCAATACTTGACCCAGTGAGGCATGTGGAGCAAAGACAGAGGAGGGACATTCAGCTACAGAGAACTTTCTGAACTCCAAGCCAGACACTTCTGGCCTATGCTCACTGGCTGTTCCAGCCTGCTCCCCTTGGCCTCTCATATCTCAAAACATCTGAGTCTTTTGGGAACTTCTTTCTTCTTTGCATTTATTTAGCATCACAGCAAAAGCGTACTCATTTCTGGTAGGCTCTGAGGATCAGCTGGTATCTATGTGATTAATAAAATGACCTTTGATTTGCTTGGCATGTGATTCTATTTCTTTGCCTGAAACATTTTTGTCTGTATTTGAAGTGTACTTGACTGCACTTACTTGGTCAAAGATTTTATGGCAATCATGGCATCAATGAAATCTGCAAAGTCTGATCTTTGATCTTGGAAGACAGGATTTAAGAGCTTAAAGAACCCATGTCTTTAAGTGAAAATGGATTTCTGGGAAAACCATACGCAAGGGATCTTCCAGCCCTAACACAGAGAAAACTCCATCTTGTGTTATCAGAGATGTTATCTCTGGGATGAAGATTTTCTTCAAGACGTTCCTCAAAAGCATTTATTGCAAAAACAAAGCCTGAAAGCCAAAGTGTCTTGGGGTGATTCTATGCTATGTATTCCCCATTGTCTGCTTTTTGCTCAGGAATGGGTCCTGTAGCTTTGAGCTGGGTCCAGGGGGAAAAGGGGGAGTGAGAGAACTCCAGTGAGGTTTTGTGCTTAAACTCTCTCTCCTCCAGGTGCTTGCTATGCAGTTAGCATTCCTCTCTAGCTAGCCTGGCTTCTGTTAGCTAGGGAAGAGGAGAAGTTTTTTCTCTGGACTGTGATAGCAAACCTCGGTGGTTTCTATGGTTTCTTCTTTGACTCTTAGGCTTGCTTTCTTGTCCAAAAATCAGACCATCTCTGAGGGAGATGTTCAGTGGGATCTGCGGGGAGCTGCTGGACTCCAGCCCAGCCCAGACGCTGGGAGAAGCTAAGCCAGAGAAAGAAGGGACTCTAAAATCCATCAGCTTCCTCCACAGAGAGGGGGTTCAATATCCTTTTTTACCTCCTACCCTGCAGGCACTTTGTTTTTTAAAATAAGCAGGTTTTTTCACTTTCAGTCCTAGAAATTCCTTTCGTGTGGTGGGGAAGGGAGTACTGAAAACCCCACCTCTTTGGGGGGAACGTTCATTCCAGAGTGTTTTCTCCTACACTTGTCTAGAAACCAGGACACTGAGACAAGACAATACTCACTGTCTTGGACAGTAAAATGCAGAACTTGGGGATATGCATAAAAGATGAGTTCCAACTTGAAAAAATGCAGAGATACAAATTCTATAGGGAAGTCCTGTGGTAATGTCACTAGCCCGAGGAGGAATTCACACTGCACATAAACTGATGTGATGAACAACAACTTCTGTGCGTATTTGGAACTAATTTTTATTTTTCATTTTATTGAAACAAACAAACATCAATCAACAAATATTCCCAGCTGCACAGCTAATGTCTGAATGCAATTTTGATTCAGTGGGGACTCTGTATATACAAGCTTTTCAAATCATAAAAATGCAGAGATAGGGACTTGAGTGGCTGCCAACCTAGCCTTACTCAACTGTTCCTTGGGAGCAGTTTGCTAGGCAAGGAGATATTTTTGAAACTGGAATTTAGGACAATAGACCTTACAGAGAAAGGTGTTTTAATTCCTTCTTCCTTGCACCCCAAATATTAATGTATATAAACATAAAAGATGGAAAAAAAGGTTTTCCTGTTATTTTTTTTTAACATAGATTTAGCAGTAGTACCGGGCATGCTAAGCACAACCAGCTCCGTTCCTTCCCCTTCTCCTGTGATTTTCCATTAGTCTGCATAGGAGACAGAGAGTAACGCTTGGAGGTCCCAGCATGCAATTGCAAAAGGATGAAGATGGAAGGTATGTGCTTGCTCCAATGCTTAGCTCATTAATCTTAAAGACTCTGTTTATGCTCTAGTGCATTAAGCCGAAATAGTTGTAGTTGTAAAGCTGAGAGATAGGCATATTTCCTTTTTAGTTCTCCTCAACACAGTAGCAACTTAGTATATTTCAGAAACTTCAGTGTTTCTATAAGCAGAAACTGTATGTAGAAACTTTCTAAATGTAGCAACCATACCATCCTCATCAAATAGGAATTAAATTCATAGAACTGAAATTATTAATATTCTATAAATGCTTAAGATAATAACCCAAACAATAAACAGCAGAAATCACTTGAAAGGCTGCACATGGTATAAATACACAGTCATTTGCTGAAGAATAAAAGAGAAGCCACTCCACAGAGACTTCCACAACACTACTGGACTTGTATCTATCACTGACAGTAACACATTGGTCCAAGAACACAGTGGTGCCCAGAGCTGGGCTAGGAATGATTGTCTCTTCACAGAGACACTCCAGCACAGCACTACCTGCCCTGGGCAGAGCCAGGACTGAGCACATGGGCACTGATCCTCATCAGCATCTCCTCTGCCTCTATCACTGGCGTTTCCATGTGCATGTTTCACAACACAGCATGGAGTGATTCAGGTTAGAAGGGATGTCAGGAGGTTACCAAACCCTGGCTCACAGTAGGATTAACTTGAAAGTTAGATCATGTTTCTTCAACAAATTGTTTTTTTGAGGTTTCAGAGAGGGACCTAGAGCAAAACAAATTATTTCACACTTTTTTTCAAATAGATTGCTATTAATTCCAAAGAGCAAACAATACCGGTCTCCCAGGTGTAACCAGTGACAAATAATGAATAACAAAGCTAATACATTGACATGGGATCTAACTTATGCAAGGAGGATAAAGAATGCAGTGAGACAGATTTGGGAACCATGCACATGTGCCCTTTCTAGTCCTTCAGATCTTTCCACTATCAACAGACAAGTCCAACTTGCTCACAAAAGAGTCTAATCTACTCCTGCAGTTTAGACTTTCAACTGCTACCATGAGAGGTGTCCACTGGAGGTGTTACAGACGTCAGAGCTGAGACTTTGCCCCCTGCCCTTAACCACTGCACTCTGCAGCCCTATGCCTACTGAGGGTGTGCTACACAATACTTTTTTCCCACCACAGTTTGCTTTTTTAAGCCTGGGCAATTACAGAGGCGGGGGAGAGCTACACTAAAAGCAGTAATTTTATGGTTGTAGCATCAAGGACTCCAGAGTTGAGCAATATCAACTGACACTGTCTCTGTGAGCTTTGCTTGGACCCTCAGTGCTGACGTGTTACGGTTCCGTCCTTCAGTTACATGAACATCTACTCCTTTACACAGGATTTCAATGGTGCCAAGGCCTTTTTGACGACACTGCCCTATTCCAGTCCTACAGTAACATCTGAAAAAATGTTAAGAAAATTTCAATGACATTTACCAGAGGAACAGACCCAGGGCTATGTTTTGCAATGTAGGCAGCTGGCTAAAGGACAGAAGACCTCATGGAAGCAAAACTACAACATCCATTCATGTGTTACTACAGACAGGAGAATTCACATGGAGGAGAGCCTCAGAAGCACCAGTGGAAAAGCTTCCACCAGACCATGCAAAGCTTCCCACCAATCACAAGATGCAAATCCACAGGAAGTCCCAGGTTCATTTACTTCGAGGGCTACCTTGTTTCCAGGAGACCCTAACCTCCAAGGCAAGCACAGCTCTTGATAAACCACTGAAGATACCTGTTCCTTATATAACTGTTCTTCCATCTGTTGCAAAAGCTGAAAACAAACAGGAAAATACCCAAGAGACTTCACAGGCAGGCAAGCATGGCAAATGCACCTAAAAGTTGCCTCTGGGAATTAGCAACCTTTCTTGCACCAGACTCAGATTCCCAGCAGGATGCTAAGCAACTTGCTTCAAACACCGGGGTTTTTTGTTTTTTATTTATTTTACATTTTTTCATTAACCATTTTCTTTCATTTTACCAGAGTTTGGCTTGACAATCTGGAGTGCAATTTGCAGAAAGGCTGGGCACTCAACAGCTGTAACAGAGGTCAAAACAGCTGGGGTTTGAGCACGAGCAATGTTCAACTCCCTTAAGAAAGATCTTGAGTCTGACAAATATCAGCCTTGGAATCCCAAATGAGTCAATAGCTTTTACATTAACTTCTCTAGCCTGTTGGCCCCTGCCTGCAGAAGGGGGACTGCTGCACATTTGCACATCACTAAGATGCAACGTAAGCAGACTTACTTGCCTGCCCAGCACCTGTGTACAGTTATGATGAGCTCTCTGAGAAAAACTGGTGAGGACTCTGATAACTTTGGATTCAGAGCAGGTTTTGAACAGTAGGCAATAAACAGCTCCAGGCCAATTGCACAGAACAAAAGGCTAAACTAAATTACTGAATAGCTGCTCATTAGCTCAGCTCTTACTGTTATATGCATTGTGTGAAGACAGCAGAGGGAGGAACAATGAATGTATCTACAGGAACATTTAATTCCAATCATCCTTGGAGGTGAAATCTCTTGGTTGTGCCCACTTACTGTGTTTTTGTTTACACAGTGGAATTTTGAAATGCATGAATTGAATTAATTTCAGATGAAAGTAAACTGGGAGATGTGCTCCAGGATTGCATTTAATGTGCCTCAACCTTCGGCAAATATAATGAGATTAAAAAAGAATGCAGAAGTGAGACAAATTAGGACACTAAATTCTGGAATACTCTGAGACACGTGGCTTTAAAATTTCACTTTTTTAAAACTATTTTTTCTGTGTAGCATATCTCTGTAAGGCAAATTGTTTCTCAAATCACTGTTCTGAGAAAGAAGCAGATGATGCCTCAGTTACTGAAGGAAATGAAAGTGTCAATATTCTGCACATCTGCCCCTGTATTTTAGTTCTGTGGAAGAAGAAATTTAATGCAGATGGACTTGACACAATTAAGAATAGTCCCTAAGCAGAAATGCAACACTCCTCTCTGACATCTTGGATCATAGGCCTGACTTTGTAGGAAAGACAATTGCCCACTGCCACACAAGTGCACACAAGTGACTTTCCCTTCAGTGACAAGCATCACTGTCTTCATCAGTGCTCCATGTTCAGTGGTTTCAAAACTGCAGCTTATGCAAGACTGAGTAAATCTTCCTCCCCTTTTATTTCAGACAGATTTTGTTTGTGGCAGAAGTTGTGACAACTGCACTGAAGTTGGGCTATAATCCCACAGAGAGTGTTTCTTAACTTTCAGAATATCTTATTTGTCTTGTAGAAGGAATTCTGTTCTTGCAGTTGTAAGGTAAGGAGATCCATATACACGATCCGAGCTGTTTGTACATTTGTACCATGCACAGACTGTAGTCAGACAAATGTTTCTCTACAATGAAATACAATGTTTTGGGGTATTTTTAAAATTATAACAACTGCTTGTATATAGAAATATAAAGAAAATTTATTGGGAGGTCTATTATCTCTCAGAAAGTACCTTCAGTCAAAAGTTAATTAGGTTCACATGAGAGTCAAACTGAAAAAAGAAATGCAAATCTCTGAATTACACACACCTATGTAGAATGCTTAAGGTTGCTAGCAAGCTGTGTCCTTCCATAAACACAGTTATGTAACCCAGTGTTTGGTCAGTGACTCCCCCTAAAGTACTCGCTCCCTATCCTGCAGTCAGAAAGACCCCGGGAATCATTAACATCCTGATGACAACTACTAGATGTCCCCTGCGACCCTTTGCCACAAGGCACAATTAAGGCCCCAATTCTGCAGCTGGAGACAAACACCATTTCCTACAGCTGCTGACTGTGCTGTGCCCACTCTGCTCAGCCTGCTCCAGGAATGGCTCCTGCCACCAGACCAGTCGCTTGCCTGGCTTTGATCTTAGGAACTCTGGGAAATGGAGACTAACAAAAACAACAGTAAAATTAGCATGAATTCCATAATCCAGAAAATCTCACTCAAACATGATGGCTCTGGATTTTAAATTTAGTGCCTCTAATCCTGAAAGCTCCTCTGCCTTTTCTTTTGGAGACCCAAAGTGTTACAGGCAAAGAGATACTTGCGAGCTGAATTCACATCATTTCCTGCTCCCCTCTGTGATAGTATCTGACTTCCACAGGAGCAGATCCTAGTGCTTTAGTCAAGGAGCTCACAAATAAGGTTTGTTTAAGGAGGCTGCAGCCTCTCTCCCTGAAACATCTCCCTCTGGGCAACAGTGACACTGCATCAGTTTGCATCAGCCCTCTGAGCGGCTCTGGGGTTTCTCAGCAGCCTGACAAGTATGTGACACTACCCATGCTGTGAAGGTCAGTGTTTCCATTTAATTTTTTTTGGAACACTGATCTTCTAGGAGATCTTAAAAAGGACCTAAAAAGCAGACTTTTCAGATGGTAAAAATTTTTGCATGTTACAGGACTCTAACTGGATCTGTAATTCAAGAGTCCAGGTTGCATTTCATTGCACTCTGAAGTACAAAAGGAATGAAACCAAAGAACCAGTCCACAGAACATTTCCTGTAGATACAAAATTCATGATTACTAGTCTCATGAAGAGTATAAATGCATTTGCACCATTCTTCCAAACAGGCAAGACAACAGTGAGAACAGAAAGTTCAGTCCCTTTTTCTGCCAGAGATTAAGAATGATTTGTCTGTCTGTGAATCTCAAGCTCCCAAAGCTAGTAAAAGACCCTTGCAACTACTTCTCAGAAATATTCAACTTAGTATGTCCTTGTTTTCTGACACTGTAAATAAAGTGTTCAGCAAACTGACAAATTCTCTACACCATCCTGAGCACAAGCTCATATTAGCTCTCAAGTTACGAAGACAGTCTGCAACTTACTAGCAAGAAATACTGCCAAAAATGTTACATGAAATTAAAGGTGACACTGAAATGCAATGCAAACTGTGAAGAGGAATAGGGACAAGAGTCTTCAGGGGAGGAACAGCAGACGATGAAGAATGCATATTGTTATTTAAATAACAAAATACCTGGTGTCATTTTGCAGATAAGTGTCAAGTGTTGTTTCTCCCTTCCAAGCTGCTCAAATAAACAGTGCTGTATAACAGGAAAATTGCATCTGTTCCGACTGGCAACCCAGAAAGCACACGCACTCAAGGCCTGGCGACTGCAGACTAATAGGGCACATTTAAAGGATAAGTGTGCTTTGTGCATTGAGTACATTCTTCTCCAAGATGTTCCATTAGTAATACTGAGAAATGCTCAAGTAACTTCACCAGTGACATACTCAAAATCACAGCAACAGCTAGCTCTGAAACATTTATTTGCTGGCCTGAAAGCAGAATCAGAGAAAAATAAGGCTTTCAATAAGCCAGACAGTTGTTTCAAATGAAAATGTATATTTGATAAATCAGTTTGCCTGCAGTTTAAAGGAATACAGTGAAGTACCCGATAGCCAGTGCTTTCGAAAGCTTTTTAAGGTTAATTATCCTTCCCAAAGATGCACACTCCATCCCCTTTTTCAACAGGAGATTTCTATTGTGCTTACACATAAAATACAGAAAATGCTTAAAACAAACTGAAGCACAACATGTGCTCACTCAAACTGTGACTTCAGCATTTGGCATAAGCTTCCTGAAAAGATGGCTGTCAGTGTAAAGACACATCTGAGTAACAACTGTCATCCTTAGATGAAAGGAATTTTTTTTAAAAAAAAGATTAAAGTATCTTATTAATCGTGTTAATAATTGTTTCTATGTTACGTCTTTAAAAGTGTACAGAAAATGTTGTGCATCCTACCTCTATATATAAGGAGCTGCTTAACCATGGAAATTAATTTCATCATCTTGTTCCCTTCCAGCACTTTCTAAAATGCAAACATAATTGACTTGACAGCCTGAGTGCTGCCACCAAACCTCTCAATTCCTGCTGACAGGCCCTGATCTTTTACCTGGCTTGACTGCTTTCATCACGGCCCGCGACGCCTTCAGCACCGCCTCATAGACAGCCCTCTGGTCAGCAGTGAACTTTCCATTGGCAGGGAAGGTGCAGGTGATGTCAGAGCCATAGCAGTAATACTCTCCTCCCATATCAAACAGGCTGGAAAGGAAACACAGGGGAAAGAAATGAACATTTAGTTTCAAAGAAACAGTAAAGTACAGTGGACCTTTCTCTTGCTCTGCACTTAAAATCATCTGCATTTTGGTAGCTCGCCATATAATCACTACTTGAACACCATTCTAAATAAAATGAGATGACAGTCCCTTGGAATCTCCTGGCAAAAGGGTATCTGCATTCCATATGGCTTAAATGGACACCCTTTGGGCTGTGCTGATTCAGGATGGAAATGCTCAAAGAACACAGAAAGGAAGATAAAAAGTACGTGAAAAATCCACTTCAAGCTCCTCAGTTCCAGCTTCTAGGACTTATTCTCAGAAGGAAAAACATGTCCTTTTTTTCTTTCCTGAGAAATGCTAGCACCCCATACAGCATCCAACATCCAAAACATAATTCCACTTAACAAAGGAATGTTAATGGAATAAGGATTATGGAAAGATCCAACCATAAAAGCACACACAGTACAGCTCTCTGCATCAGAGGCAGAAGAAAGAAATTATTAAGTGTTTTCTTTTATGGGGACAAAAAAACTGGCTTACCCCTCGAGAAGCATAATTACTCTATACATGAATCAATGACTCACCACTGATTGCTCAGCTGCCAGAAATCAATCTACAAGAATAGCAAGTGGGACTCTACACCCTTGTGAGGACCATGTTAGACATTTGCAGTGCTATGCTTCTCAAGCCTGCTTGATAAGGCATTGCACTGCTTTCAGCAGGCTCAGAAATCAGTAAATAACCAAATAACTATTTGGACCAGACAACACTTGAGCAAATAAACCCCTTGGTTCATCATATATTGACTACAAGAAGGCGCATTTTGCATACAAGACTTTGATCTTGACACAGTATTTGTGTGACCTCCTGATTTCTATGGTAATGAGTCAGAGTTGAAATCTGCGAATTTAAGTCTTCTTCCAACCACCCCAAACAACTATATGAGAGGCTAATCACCATAAGAAATATGATTTTCCTTCACTGTGTTTGAAAACCTTGGAGTCTTCCTTCTCTTGCTGTTTTTTTCACAGCAGGGTCAGTCAGACAGCATGAGCAGAAGGCAGAGCACTCCACTGGGGCACTCTCTCTGCCACTGAGTCCTAATTACAGCAGTAATTAGGAAGAGTGCGCAGTGTAGCTCTGACCCCAAACTGCATATGTGACTAGGTAACGATAAATACAAGCTACCACAAAAAGTGCTATCACACTCAGATGTAGCTGATCACCGTTTCCAACGTAACTGCTACAAAAAGGAATAAACAGTGGGTAAACAAAATAAACAAAATCATGATAAAACTAAAGAGTATTTTAGCAGGGCTGGGACTCTTCTTGCTGCAGTGCACACACAGACACACACTCATGAAGATTTACTCCAAGAACTTTTAAAATTCACTCTACAATTTCCTCCATGAACAAATCTCTGCACTGAGTGCAAGTCCTGCCTGAAGTCTTTGCCAGCCTCCCCAGACTGGGCCAGGTTCAGCTACAGAGAGACTTGCAGGACTGGAACTTCAGGAACAACCCCAGTGGTTGCAGCTGCACGAGGCTTAAAGCTACAGGAGCAAACTCCTTAGGAGAGTGCTACAGAGAGAACTGCAAGTTACCTGTGTACACACTGAGCTAATACAAACACTACATACATTCATTTAAACATGAAATACAGAATGTTGATCCAAAGAGTTGCTATTTGAAAAAAGATACAAAACAGGCATCAAATGTTAGATCCACAGGGTGAAAAAACCACAATCGGACACCAGCATAGAAATGGTAAACCAGCCTGGCCAAACCTCAAGATCAGCAACCTCATCAACACTGCTTAAGTTTTGATTTTATGGTTAGACTCACCTCTAAAAACAACTAAAGATACCATTAAAAAATCTACAGATACAGAAAAGTAGTTGCAGCAACTGAGAATCATGGAAGAAGCTGCTACATGCTGTAATGTACCAACAAGAAACAGATCAGTTCTAAATCTTTGAACCCGTCCCAGACTGACCCTTTTAAAATCACAAATCAAGTTTCAAGATGCTTTGTGGGATCTGCAGCAGTTCTGTGGCCTAACTCTGTTGCATTTACAAGTATAAATGCCCGTTCAGCATGGTGACAGTAAAGCTGTGATGAACAACCTGCGAACCCCCTGTACATGTGTACTGGAAGTTGCTATTCTTTGTATATTTTATTGTATATTTTGCCTGCAAAGTAGTTATTCTGGACTTACCAGAGGCAGAATTTTAGCTATGTCTTTAACCTTAAAATTACCAGCAGTTTCTCAAATCCATTCATCACTCAGAGGCTGTTAAGCAGTTTTTGAGTTACTGGAGAACTGAGCAATGGAAAATATCACAAAGCTGATGGTACAGGCTCACAAGCTAGGAAGCACCACTTGTTCAGGTCTCGTGGCTTCCAGACAAGAGGAGGCATAAGGGAAGATGATCTTTCAAATTCCACCACAGATCACAGAACACCATCTAGCCTGTATGCTTCAGTGAGAAAGCATCCAAACCAAATGGAACATCTGGGAGATATTTTGGCTCTTATAGGGAATTCTCTTCCATTTAACTTCAGTTGGGAACATATCCATTAGCTAAAATGTTGCCCAAGACATGGAAATAGCCCAAATATTGTAGTTGTACTGAGAAAATAATAGGAGCCTGAGAAGATCCCAGTTTTGTATATTTGCTTGTCAGGCAAAATAAGTGGTGAAGCACATTTGTAACAAATAAAATGTATGACAGCTACTATCTTCTCCTGTTGACTAACCAGAAAAAAAATTCCAAAATAAGGTTCCTTAGAAAAAATACATTTATTTTACCCTGAAATTAGATGGCAAATTGCTGGTGGAAAAGATACTATTAGTACATTCTAGTTTGTTCTCAACTGCATGTATAAAATTACCTGTCTGATAGTGTTGTCTTAAAAGGGTCACATATAGAAAGAACTACTTAATGTTATTTGGACTGTTATCAAATGTAGCAGCAATATAAACAAATTAAATGCATATATGAAAATAGGCCTTATAGTCATCTTGATCTATGGTTTACCTCTTAAAAGCTGTTTAAAACAGATCAGCATATGCAATAATATCATAAACATTCTTCAAACTCTATTATATTTCCTTTTTAGATAAATTAAGTGCTACACATCTAGCAGACTGTTTATATTGTCACTGCATATACATTGCATATACGTTACATTTTGTATTACAAAACTTAAATGTGAATTCAGTTTTCTGCTGAATGATTAAGAACTTCATTCTAAAACAACCCTTTCACCAGTTCTTTTTCAGCAAGAACACAATTGTGAATCACTGATTTCAACAAGATGATGTGTCTGAGGCTGTCAGGTTTCTGAGGCTTTTGAAAGGGAGGGTGAATAGAGAAGGAGTGTTGCTGACCAAAGAGAGATGCTTGGTTACGTGTCAAACTTTTCATTGATTTAGCTTGAAGCTGAGGAGGTCAGCTCAATCTCTTCCAAAACCTTCTGAGAAAGAAGCTAGTCTTGCTTTGCATCATTTTGTTGTGACCAAAAGCAACAAAAACCTTCATTTCAGGGTGAAAAGTGCCTGATGTATAAAGCAGATTTAACAGTCAGAAGACCTGAGCACCCCCTAAAAATTCCATGCTACTCTTTCAATTTCTTTTCTAGGACGACTAGGAAGATATATCATAAGTAAAAGATGCATAGCAGAAATAATCCAAACTTCTTGGAAGCATGGGCATAGTTCTCCCAGTGGAGGCTTCAGTTCTGGGTGTATACATAATCTTTCCTACAAAACATATTGCAAAATACTGTAAACATTACTAACTAAAACTGAACAATGCAAAATATAAGAAAAATCAAATAACCCATCGGTTGCTCTAATGACAGAATGCCTTGCTTATGTACCAGTAATCCAACATTAGCCAACAGCATCAGAAAGCAAGTTGCCTTCTGCCTGGTTGATAAGTGACCTTCAAAAATGACTAAGAGCATTTAATTCCTTTCACAGGGAAAATCCAAACCCACAAGTTTAAATAATTTTGCACATAAACCAGTATCACAGCCCAAAAGAAGGAGAAATGTGTGTGACATGCCACAGCCTTGCAGAAAGGCTTGGCTGGACATGCCCCTCCTCACAGCAGCTCCTCAGCCCTTCCCAGCAGCGTCCCTGCAGCAGTTCTTCCATGTACGACCCAACTGGGGCTCTGCTCCCCATGCAGGAACCCAGGAGGGAAGTTTGGAGGAAATATTTTAAGTCCTGTCAATTTTAAAGTGAATACAGACTTGTAAGGCAATACTGGAACTGAAACACAACATGATGCACAAAAGCTCCGTTCCCCTCCTGTCCCTCTCAAACAAAAGGGATGAGTAAGACATGGCTGTGTTACTTTCACAGAATATTGGCACCACAAAATGCAGATTTATAGTTACATTTTTTGCTTTTGAGCCAAGAAAAATAATATGCATTTTGATATTGAATTTAGCTTTCTTAACCTTTGACTGTGAAGCATCATGAAACACTTTGAGTAACACTTTAGATTTGAACACTGTGGACTATAAAGAGTCATGGTTCTTTTCTTCATAAAGTCACTGTATACCATTTTTTAGAAATAAAGCATCATCTTCCTTTAAGCATGTGTTTTACTTTTATAGGCTTGCTGACACTTTTATTGTCAAATAATTTGAAACTGCCAGGCAATGAAGCAAATTATGGCCAATATCACAATGGGAAGCAATACTTTATTTGGGATATCTGAGCCATATGTATGCATTGTTATGATCCAACCACCAACCCAACCCAAAGACAAGCTCTCGCAGGCATTTTTTGGGAAGCCTACAGCTACTCCCACGAGTTAACACATAAAGCTGTCACCTTCCTGCTCTACAGATCTGCTTGATCTGTACACTCAGAACTGGATCTCCTCATGATAGTTATAAAATAATTACTCTTCTGCAGTTGTTAATGTGGCAGAGCGATGACTGGGGTGAAACCCAGGTGGATGCCCTTGTGCAATGCACCCTGACACAGTGCTGTACTGAGCATCACCCGCCTGCAACCCACGTCCTCCTCAGAGTCTGTTCTCAGGACAAATTCTTCCCTCCCCCTGGGTGGGTTTGCAAGACTAGCAATTAGAAAACTGATACTGCCCTATCTTACTGTGCCCTCCTCACACCTCAGGTTAAACAGGTATGAATACTGAAGCACTTTACTCAGCAACATTTACTGAGGTTTTAGGAGTTAGAGCCACTATTAACCAACACACTTATGAGCAGCCACACAGATGAACCGGTGCCAGACAGTCTTAGGACAGCAGGAAGAAAGGTACATATTGTCTTCCTCTCCTCTTATTGCGATAAAAGCAAGTTATCCCCAGCTGGAAATTTATGCTGTGTGATCTCAGCATACTCTGCTCCGAGTTCACAGAGCGCACTCTGTGCTTTACACTTCCTGCAGCAATTAAATCCTTAAGTATTCACACACGAACAAAATCCAACCATTTGCTTGGTTAAACACTTCTAAGGCAATTTCAAGCTTAAGGGAACTAGGTATCAGCATTTCTATGAGATATATTTTGGAAACAGGCCAAGTGATTTGGAAATAGAGTGGTTTCATAGCAGACCACAAGAATGAATTACTGTAAATGATATCACAAGGAAGAAAATGGAGAGTTAAGTGACACATATTTTTTCATACACTTGCATCTTGACTAGCCAAGAGTTATCAATTAGAAAAGCAACACCGGGTAAGATAACATCATACACCCCAAAAGAGAATTGGGACAGTATCATGTATAGTTCTACCATGCTCAGGAAGAGGTTTTTTCAGAGAGGCCTTGCTATGACCAGCTTCCATCTGACATGACAGACAAGGGGCTTGTACTGGCTCTGTCTTGAAGCCAGGCTTTGCTCACTGGTTTAAAGCCAGCTTTTTGTCATCAGCACCCGTGGAGTCAAGAATAATCTTAAAAAAGTGTTGGAGAATACTTTTTGTGTAGGAAATTTGATTCTGGGTATTCACAAGAAACCACGTTTTTCTTTAAGCCTCCTGTTCAAAAGAAGAGGCTGTAGCTACACAGGCAAATGCAGTTACAGAGACACCAAACAGCTACATGACTACTCTCCATCCAGCTGCAAGTCAGGTAACCATGTGGTCCCACATTTGTTGTTTCTCCTCAACTGCGTCTTTTGATCTTGTCTACTTTCTCCATGACTTTTCTATCATTGCTCTTCTTGTACCATGGTCTCACTTCTGGCTTTCCCAAAATATCTCAAAAACAATGGGAGGCTTGTCTCAAACTTTTCTCACAGCAGATTACAAGATCTGCTACTAAGCTTGCTCAGATAGAAAGAGGGTGATAAAAATAAATATCTCTGTCTACACTGAATTTTGAAGGAGAGAGGATTGCCTGCCTGTATCTCCACAACTCCAACTACAGAGACTTCAGGGGCTGTAGCAAGAATACAAAAAAGCTTGAGCTCGCTGGATTAAAAAAGAAAAACGAAAAGAAAGCAACCAAAACCAAAAGCTTCACCAGGTGTTGGTGCCTGCACTGCTCAAAGTTTCCCCTCACTGTCACAGGCACAGGACACTGGCTCACAGAATCAGAGCAGCAGTGTGGTGGTGGATGCTGTACCCCTGGCAGGGAGCTGTGCCTCTGCTCTGCTGCTCCAGCCCTGCTGCTGAGAAAACCAACAGTTTGTGGGAGTGTCCTCTCTTACAATGATTTGTGTCAAGCAGACCTTCAGATCCATGCCTCCCACAGGATATGAAATCTAAATCTCACTGAATCCACCAAATGAGAGAGCTGCATGTAAGAGCTGGTTCAGTAAACACCCATGTATACTAGTAAGATTGCTATTTTCATACACAGGTTAAGGAGTCCATGGTTACAGTATTTATCTCTTGAAGAAATCTATGACAAGATCCTTAAGCTTCTGCACTAAATAAACAATTTCCATCATCAAATATAAGCCCTCTTCCATCCCCACGCAGTTTGCATTAACGCCTTCTTAAAAACGTTACGTTTGCCCAGAGCAAAGAGCCAAAAAATCTTTTGACTGGCTTGTTCACAGATAAATTTGCCCCCAAGTGCCACTGTCAGTGCTGCAGCTAAAGTAGAGGGATGTTTCTGATACAGAGGTCCTGCACATAAATACCAAGTACTGGGAACACCATGCCAGTATCGCTGGGTTGGGGGAAGGAGATGGCAGCAAGGAGGGCTCCACAGGATGCAGAAGGCAGCTGAAGACCTCAGCCAGAGCCATGCTGACAGTGTGCCACAGACCAGGAGCAGACTCAGGGGAAGTTCTGACTAATGTGTTACCTATCTGACATGTCTTTTTGCTGAATGGATGGTTTATTTTTTCTGTCTTTACTACCCTAATTATTATCCATTTTTAACAGACATATTTAGTGAGTCTCTCCACTTACTCTCTTTAGCAGTACTCTCTTCAGCAGAGTACTCTCTTTAGCAGAGACAATTTGCTGAAAAGTCAGCAGAGATGGCAGCAAACCCCAAGTTTTGGCTGGTCTCATCCATTAGGAGCTCCCCACTGGAAAGGCAGTATCTGGGGCATTCATGACTGCTGCTGACTTGCTCAAACAAGGAGCAAGGAAGTCAGAGCTGCAGGGAAGAGAAGGGTGCATGCAGGGAGAAAGCTGTATCAGCAGCTGAGTACTTCCCAATAACACAACAACAGCAAACCTCATTGGCTCCTCACCAGAATGGATCTCAGCTGCACCAGGTAAGAACAACACACCTACATTTGCAAGTTACTGAACTTTTGCAGTTGACTAAACCAGTCCATTTCTAGATGTCTACTGAGAAGTGGAAGGTACTGAAAACAAATTGTAAAAGTTTGATACTTCCAACAGAGACCACAATTCTTGAGTCCGGACATTGAGAACTACAAGCCTTAGCTTTCAGCAGTTGTTTCTGGACACTGACCTGTGTTACCCAGCCTTGACAAACAAATATTGGAGATCACCTGAATAGGGGAAGGGTTAGACCTTACTTAATGATTTTACTGTAAATATTGTCAAGTTTTCTTATGTGTGTATGTGCATGTTCACACACACGTGTCCATGAAAGTAAAAGGTTAACACTTCCAATGTCTCTCCGTGACGAAAACTGGGCCAGTGTCAAATGGCACAGGTTCACTTAGGTTTTCAGACAGCCTATGGGGTTTTTTTGTCAAAGCAACCTCCAAATGATCAGTTCTCAAATGGAACACAACAGACAGGAGTTTTCGAATACTCTACCAAAGCTGACAACTGAATGAAAAACCCCTGAGAAAACAGTTGCTAGTCTTTCCATGGACACCTCCAAATGTTCAAGCCAAGTGCAAAGTAGTGAAGGTAGCAACTAGTATTTCCAAAAATGAGGCTGCCCATTCCCCAGCTGAACATGCTATTTTGCCTGTAAGAACATTTCCTTCCTGTTTGAAAGAAACACTCACTCCTCATGGCAGCACCTAAAGTGGGAGTACAGCACGGCATTGTGCAACTGCAGCTAGAAACACTCCTGCCCTGAACCCCGGCTCTGCCAGGCTGTGCCTCTACCACGGGGTAACAAGAGATTCTCTGGACAGACACAAGAGAAGACCCAACACTGACCTGAATACAAGGACTAGGAATTACATCTGGTTCAGAAGTTGTGACAAGGACTAACTGTACCTTCCCTCTGAGCCATACAGTGGTTTAAAAGCCAGGCAGACTCCCACTAGAATTGTATTTTGACCCACACAACTGAGTTCCCCACACCAATGAGAAAGATTTTGATGTTGAATTCTATCCAACACAAGCAACATCCATGAAGAGTACTTCTATCATACTTCATGTGTATCTGTATTAAAGACCACCATAAAAAGTAGATTACAAATCCAACAGCAGCCAGTTTTTTCAGAATATGCTGCGAATGCTAAGCTAAAACTATGACAGATAAAACTCACAGATGACAATTAAGACGACATTTCACATATGTTATAGACAGCAAAAATTATGAGGCAGACCATAATATAGCACTTAAAGGAAAGTTAAAATTTGTTGCAGCAAACACACTAGTAATACTTAGTGATCTGGGCTTTGGTTAAAAGGCTTGTGTATTTCTGACAGTAAGCAGCCTCACAGCCTGAATTAACCAGTACTAACAGAACACACTCAATTATGGCAAAATTATTGTTAATTCTAGCAAATACATTTCTCTATTTTTAATCAAATTCAATTTTTCTGAATTAGCATAAAATTAATATTGTCCATAGGTACAACAAAATGAAAAATACCTACACTTGATGAAAACAGTAAGTATTAATCAAACCAGAGGAATCAAGCCAAAGGAATTATTTCAGAAATGGATAGCCAGTTAATTTTGCAATCAACCAGTAAGTAGTAGCAATAGACTTTGTATTATTATTAGAAACAAAACCATTACTACCAACAAGCTGTTTCAAAACTGCAGACTGAAAAGTTAAAGCTAACCATAATTTTTGCATATTATTACAGCACTGAACTTTAAAATTCATAAAAGTGCACAAGACCAAGTGAAAATACTAGTCTCACTCACATAAAGTAGTTGAGCATTTACATCTGACACATTAACATCCTGAGATGTTAAAAGTAGTGCTGTCAAGAAGTAATAAATACAATATTTTGTACTGTAGGATAGATGGTTTTAATAGCAGACACTGAAGAACTTGGGGTGGAAAAGGAAGGGCGTCTATTATCTAATGGAGAAAGAGGGTCAGTTCCTGCTTTTTAATACAACATTGCCCCCACCTGGACAAATGAATTTTGGTTCTAGGTTGGCATTAGTATTGTAAGACTCAATAAAATACTGAGAATTCCCTAAAAGAGTTTGGAAAACAGACACAACAAACTTTGATCATCTTTTCTGGTATACTTCAAGTTCACCTAAATCTTCTGTTGACTTATTGAAAATTTTCTAATATTTTCCTGAAATAAATGACAGCCACTCAATACTCACAGAAAGTCCTTTTATATTATGCACTTACTCATTCCTGCAAAAAAGAGAATCATGCATTTCCTACAAATAACACTGTATAATATTACAATAAATATGTGGATATAATGTCAATGCAATGTGTATACTGCACATGTATAGTATCCGCATATATAAAAGATAAATACACATGGATTATACATGAACTGACAAATCTTTTGAATATAGAAAACTGTATATTATGCTTTGAAGTCAAAGAATTAAAATTAGCAAAGTAACTTTTATTTTAGCCAATAGAAGACTTGGACATGAACAACTGAATCTGGCCAGTTCTTGCAAGAAGCAATTTTCTTTTGTGACATTCTTCACAGAATCACAGGATAGGCTGAGTTGGAAGGGACCCACAAGGATCATTGAGTTCAACTCGTGGCCCTGCACAGACACCCCAACAACCCCACCCTGTGCATCCCTGGAGCGGTGTCCAAACGCTCCTGGAGCTCTGAAAGCCTCAGGGCCAGTACCATTCCCTGGGGAGCCTGGGCAGTGCCCAGCACCCTCTGGGGGAAGAACCTTTCCCTGATACCCGGCCTAAACCTGCCCTTCTTAACACATTTTGGAGTGACCAGCCACTCCAGGGACCTGAAAACTGCCCTTTGTCTCTTTTCAGTCATTAAAAATAAAAAGCCCCAAACACTCAGCATCTTCCCTCTCTGCTTCATCCAGAACAACCCTTCACAACTAGCTGTACTAGGTAAAACTCCGTGATGAACAAAGCTTCTGAAATGACAATAGGAGAGGTGCTAGAAGGATCTTTTGAGAGTACCACAGGTTAATAATAAAAATAAAACAATAAAAGCTACATACAAGTGCCAAATGGAAGGAAACAAACCCAAGTTTGACAACTTGAGTGGAACACACAGATGTAAAGGCAGTGCTCCCAGAAGGCTGCTGTGTGTTTGCTCTGGCGAGTACAGGATGTTACCAGTATGAAAACTTGGGGCAAAGCTCACCTCTTTCCAGAGTGCTTATTTTAGTGCCCCCTGCTGTCACTATTATTCTGATGACTTAGATTTGCACTGGGATGTTAAGGAAAGAAATAGAAACAAAAATACGCCTCAGAGTTAAACTATTCAGATAAAGGCTTTTTACTGGACAGTTTTCCGTATCCCCAGCTCTATCATTTGACTAAGCAAATAACAGTGCTTGTTGATACAGCCAAGATGCATTTAAATCATTTAACATTATGCTAAGATTGTACTTTTATGAGAGATGTCTTTGGTTTTGTGACACTAACAAAGGTTTCTGGTACCTGAATGCAACAGAACTATCTCTGGGTAAAACTTGTTTCACTGATATCCACAGCAGTGATGGCATGTTATGGAAACAGCAGTGAGCTTTTGTAATGGGAGATGTTCTGTTTCACCAAGGATACTGTACTCTGCCCAGTGCTGTCATTGAAATCAATAGTTACTTCAATGAAATAAGTAATCAATAAGCAATTATGAGAGTGTTAAAAGAAACAGTCAAATAAAATGAAAGACATCATCTGATGATCCAACCTGCTTCTATTTAAGCATCTAAAGCTAGTTTTATTTTATAAATAACAGATAGTCCCAATGGGAATACAAGGTTAATGGATTCTTTCTTGGGTCTGCTGCACTTCCCAAGCAGTTGATGCTGGTTGAACCCCCCTTATTTATACTTTTACCCAAGCCCTCTTAATAAATTACACTCTGGCCCTGGCTCCAGAGAGGACCAGTGTCCCCTTTCCAGCTGCCAGTGCTGCACCAGGCCCTGGCCCTGCAGGTGAAGGCACCAGAGTGCCCGAGTTCCTCTGCGGTGTGGAGCAGACCCTGCACAGCCTCGGGGTCTGCTGTTCATTAACACTGTAACTTAGATGGATATTTCAAAACGTTAAAAATGCTGGTTTTGCAGCAGAATAGACAATTATTTTCATTATTTTGCAAAGCCAAAATGGACCTACTAATCCCCAAAAATATCATTAAGTGCTTGAAGGTCAGTGAGCCAATCAGAGTTGCTTACGAAGTGCTGAATTTTCACTGAGGTACATTTGTCAGATGCCATAAAAATATCAAGACCTGCAAGTCATCACACCTGCAGAAAAGCACCTCAGGTAATAGCTCTATCTATTTCAGTTACATCTGGGGTCAGGCTGGTTTTCTTACACTTCTGTTATTTAAGCGCAAGCCGCGTCATGAAGAATCAATCTTTATTTTAAGATCACAGAAGCATTTTCTATTTGCCAAACATTGCAGGAGACCTGCTGATCAACTGCAAGAGAACAATCAACTCCTGCCATGTGTTTGGCACGTGGCAATTCAGGAACCCATAAAGGCAGGCTGCATGAGCCACCAGGCTGCAAACCGGATGCAGTAAACTATAACTGTACTCACTAACTTCTCAAATCAAAACACAAAATATACACTTCAGGTTCACACCTCTGATGGTTTCTAGAACAAACCAGCAGACCACAATGGTGAGCAGAGACATTTGCCTTGCCCCAGCTTTCCTCTGCTGCACGTGGCTTTGATGTTCAGTGTTCTCCCTTCCCCTCTCTCCCCAGCCACAATGTGACTCCACACTGCACTGGCAGGGCAGGGGCAGCAGACAGAAGGCAGGACCCAAGACAATTTGCTTCCACTATTTTTAAGGACGTTTTCATTTTCCAGATGGCAGATGCTGAGTTGTTGAGACAACACTTTTCATAGAAGCACACTGGCTCTGACTAAACTTGTTCTGGATGCTGTTTCCCAGGGTCAGGTCATAACTTCCAGCCAGAGATCAGTTCAGGAGAGCTGAAATGAGAGTTTCCACCTCCCACAAGGGCTCTCTAACCGTTGAACCAATATCTCTCTGCAGTGTGAACAAAAGCAGAACTGCTCATGAGACACTTGCCCAGAAGAATGAGCCATGTGGAGGATGCCATTCGATGAGCAGGAGTCCCAGGTGCACATTGGCTCTTGGTTTGTGCATAAAGGAGTCAGATCTCTACTCCTTTAATTTATTTGGGTTATTGTCTTCTTGAGTAGCAGCTTTTAATTTCATTCTACTCCTCACCAAACTTTGAAAGACCTTTGGTTTTCCAAAATGCTGGAAGCCTCTTCTGTGCAAGGCAGGAGATTGCAAACTACAAGCACTTTTGCTTATGACTCCACTTTCCCTACTATCAAATGCAGTTACAGCATCAGCACAGAAACAGAAGGGGTCTTGGCATCCAGTTAGCAATGCAATACCTGGAGAGGATGCAGTGAACCTCAGTCCAGGGCTCAGTTTCAATCCAAGCTGTCAGAGCTTTAAGATGACAGAATAAAATCAGTATTTATGAACAGCCTGGCTGTACATCATCACTGCAAGCTGTGATTTGCACCATTCCAAGTAGAAGACTTTATTTAAAGTTAATACTGAGTAGAAGGGCCAAGTGCCGACAATGGTGACTCAGCCTCCTTGTTTATCTGGATGATCTTTCTGACCACAGGGACAACAGACGCCTGCTTAGGAAATGTGTTTGGTTTACAGCACATTGATCATTTAAATATTCACCACAGAATGCTGTAGTACATGAATCATTTATATAAAACACTGACTTGCTGCTATTGCAGTATTTACTTTTAATATCCATACCAGTTAAATGCCTGTATCTACTGAACACCAAAACTTCCATAAAAATACTGATTTTTTTCTCTGTCAATCATAGTGCTTTGTGTTAGATAGCTATTTCAATATTTAACAGACTGAAAAGGATAGTCCTGCTTAGCAAGACAGTGTGTATTAACAAGAAGTGTCAGAAATTCCCTTGATAGTCCTTTGTTTTGCACTGGGATCTTTTAGTGCAGAAACTGTACCTATAAAAAGTGTGGATTATGATGCAGTATCAAAGGTGCAATTTCATACTATTTTCTTATAGAAGCAATAAACCCACTGGATGTAAGTTAATTTTAGAAAATGAACATCATAAAGCCAGGCTCTTCTAAACCTGTCACAGCTTTTGAGAAGAAGTCAGAATAGCAGCCTTAAAAAAAGATATAAAGATGAAACAGTAAAAGTATTTTGGCTTATGATCTTCTTTTGATACAACTAAATCCTTGTTTCTTATATTTTTAAAAGAGCAAACAATGCATGCACTCAAGCATTTCACAGAAGCAAAGCCTTAGTCTTCCAAATGTATTTTTTCTAATATTCAGCTGCTTAGTTGACTTATTTATGATACTTACTGCACTGCACTGCTTTGTACATAAAAAACTTGAGCAGCACATTTCTGCAAAACCCATGAACGTTATTCATATCCACTAAGTAATGTTAAGAAAAAGATATGAATTCTACTGCATAATTTATTAGAAATCATACCAAGTACCCAATCTCCCAATTCTATTACATACAAGTGTATGAATAGTTAAAGTTATGCCAAAACATTGGCAGAAACAGAAATAACCCTTAAAATACTCTTACCTCTTTTTCACCAAAAGTAAAGTCTATTTTTTTCCCTGTGTTCAGGACTTCCTAAGACTATCCAACAGAGGGCTCCCCATAGCTACTAAAAAGCTTAATTGAAAGCCAATATACAAATGCTAATATATACACACAAATCAGCACAATGTCATTTTAATGCCCTGCTCTGTATGCACATACACACCCATCTACACCCAAATCAGACATTTGTAAAGTCACACAGTGAAACCACTCAGGTGGTTTCTGCCTTGGCAGAATTTGTATGCTGCTCATGTATGCTACCTGAAACACTATTTCTAACTGTGGAAAATAAGTATGTTTTTAAATTGTCTTTACAGAAATTAAATTACTTTTTCTTATTATTTTTTTATTCTCCCTTGAGAAAAATACTAAGAAAAGGGTGTGGAGCAGAGTCTGCTCTGTGAGTATCAGCCAGTGGGAAAGGCAGGGCAGTGGCTGGAGCCTGCGGGTGCTCGTGCACGTGGGGCACCACTTTACTGACACCCACTTGCACCTGAAAGACTTCTCACCAAGACCAAGGTGTAACTGGACCAACAAGAGGCTATTCCAGACTCTGTTAAACCTTGTTCTCTTTGTTGAGGCAGGGTTGCTGCTCAGGAGTTTTGAAATGCTGAAGTGATCAGTGTCTGTAGTAGGTTATGTTTTCCTGACATTGAGATATCTGAGGCTGATAAAACCCAAAGATATTTTAAAGACTTTTCCAGTACTGCAGAAAATAAGGGTTTGCAAGGAGTCTTGTATGAGCTCTTGTGGTTTAGGAAGGACTACAGTCATCCATTAAACTGTGCTTGGAGACTGCAAGTGCAAGATTCCTACACACACCCTTCACCCTGAGGTCTCTTTCACTGTTTAAAGACCTTAGTTTTAAATATGGGATATCATAATGCACTGTGGCATATCTTCTCTCAGTAACGTATGCTGAGATTTTCTATATGCTACATACCTTTTTTTAAATTTAATTGAATGACACAGCTGATAGACTTTTATGTTCATGTGTCCTTCCTGACCAGAAAATGCTCACAGCACATCATCTACTCAAACACAACATAATCATAAATCAAAGCTATTGCCCTGCAATAAATTAACATTAGTATTTGATGAGTTTAGTAAGTTATTAAACACAGATGAAGATAACATGTAAACTATTGAACAAGAAGTTTTTAAAAAAGTTTTTACAGTATTATAAAGAAATTATCTATCTGTAATTCCATTAATGCATTGTGCAGCACCTGTAGATGTGCCTGGAACATTAGCCAACAAGGCATATTTTTTAACTTCTGATGTTCTGAGCTTATCAATGATAACACTCATTTGCTTTTCTTCACACTTTACATTCCACTGTGAAAATACATACCTACACTCTTTCTGCACAGGCTACAAAGGCAATCCAATACAATTCCTCCATTGAATGGCAGTGATAAACTTCTCCAAAACTAATTTTTATAAACAAAGGCTTTTTAAGCCATGTCGTTGGAGGCGAAGTACAAAAGTTATGATCTATCACACATCAGACAAATGGGAATGCATTTGGTGCTTCCATTCACTCTGCTTTTACCTGCAGTGATAGTGCAAAGCATGTGGACATGTTGTACACATAAAGAGAACTTTATGGTATTTGCAGCTGTATTACACATCATTACACTCTTAAGTAAATCTTTATGGAAAGTTTTTGGCATGACACAGAACTAGAAGCACCCTTCCCTGACCTGAGTTTGATCTCTTCACACATTCTAACGTCTACTTTCTTGTCAGGGTGTCTGTGAGCACATAGGCATTTCTAAGATCATTCTGCAATTTGATGCAATTCTCTAAAAGCAGCCGTGATCCTCCACCCCACCACCAGAGCTAAGGTTTGGATCTGAGGTTCGGATTTGAGGTTCAAGAGCAAACTCAGATGACACATTTTGCAACTGCTCTTGTACTTAGAATACAGCCATTTCTTAAACTAAATTCTAAGTGCCTCTGGCCCAAAAGTGTTCAAAACAGTATCTCCTTCTCCCTTTCAACTGGCGCTGCAGGTGTACAGCACCTGTGGAAGAAACCAGAATAGTTTGGTGTGCAAAGTTACCTTCTATTTTAAAGATTTAGACTTTTTATCATTATGCAGCCATCCTTCTTCTAAGAGTACATACAATTCCTGTATGGAAACAGCAGTAGCGAAACAAAAATATCAAACTCTAACCCTTTACTTACCATAAGTCTCCATCTTCAATGGTCTTATCATTCGGGGCTCCAGCATGGCCGTAGTGCAAAACAGACGAGTTCTCCCCACTGAACGGCAAAAAGAAAATTAGCACAATTAGTGGAAGAAGAAACATTAACACACACATTCATACAACCTAGGAAGGAACACTGTAAATGTCAGTGTGTTCACATAAAAAGCAGCCTGTGAGAGCTGTCACAATCCCTGGCCCAGCGTGGGCTGCAATAGCTACCCCACCACTTATGCTGCAGAGATGGGCATGGCAGAGGAATTCTGCTACTCTGGCTGTAAGACAGGACCTTGCTGCAGAAGGAACGTGGCACTGTTCATATGAATATTTCCTGTACACATCTGTGACAGTGTACAGAAAAAAATTATGCACAAGTAATTTTTCAATTTACACTCATTTATTATTTTCTGGGTTTTTGGTTTTTCTTAAATTACGTAGTGATATTTTTCCCTATTTGAGGTTAAGTAGTCTGAGGTATAAAACAAACTAAATTTCACTGGAGTAAATTTGAAACACTCTGGGAATTACTGAGACTGGAAAATTGTGCTGTCTGAGGGAACAGCTCCAGTTCCCCTCTGGCATAGCTACAGGTGGTCTCTGCTGGAGGGAATGCACTGCTTGGGGAACATTTGCAGCTTACAATGTCAGCAGCAGGAGCAGGTATGAAAACTGTCACTCTCTTCTTATCTGTTCTTGAAAAACCACATTACAAAGAAAAGATTTTTATTCCTGGAAACCTTTCAGAGTAAACTGCCGACTCACAAGAATAAAACAAGCTTCAGAGAAGGATGGAGCCTTGTTCTGTTGTTCTGAAGCTCCATGATCCACTAGGTGACCTACATTTGGCCTTGGCATCCTCTCTTGCCTACTGATATTCCTCCAGGTCTATAAAATGTCAGTTAAAAGGCTGATAAAGACCTCAAGTTCTACCTATTTTTCTTTTACTGGTCTCTTCAGATAGATGGTCTCACTTTTTCTCTTCAAAAAGCCGGAAGAGTTATGTCACATCCAAAAATACGCATGTTGGGACAGGGTTACTGCAGCTTTTCTCTGACCCCTCCAGCTCACTTGTCAGTTTGTACCTCAGCTTTCATCAAAACCTTTCATTGGTCACCCTGCTCAAATTTGATTCTTTCAAGTTGTGATGCTGGAACAGCTTCATATCTTAGATGACAGGAATCTGAGGCTCAACTTCAATCAATCTTTTGTTGTATCTGAAGTAAATGTGACATCTGACATACTCCTTATATTAGACTTCTGATGTGTGCAATTACAAAAACAGTAAGCATGCACTGTGTCAAAAAAGGGATTATCTTCAAGATATATTAAGTACTTGTGATATTAGAGATTTAGCAGATCATCAGTCATTCAGATAATTTCATAAACAATGATTATGGAGTAGAAAGTAGTAAGTTTCTGCAGGCTCTCAATCTAAATGGCTGCATTGTGTCCCTGGAATTATTTAAAAAAACATATAGAAGTGGCACTTGGGGACACGGTTTAGCAGTGAACTTGGCAGTGTTGGGTTAATGGATCAACTTGATGATCTCAGAGGGCTTTACAACCTGCATAATTCTACATTGATATTTTGAAAACAGTAAGTATTTAATGTTAAGTATTTCTTAGCATATAAGAATCACTACATAATAAGACAGTGAAAGGTGATATTTCAGAATCATGGGGATAATTTTCTGATACAAAGTGTACTTCATAAAATTATACACACTCCAAACAGAAAAATTAGAAAAGTTAAAAGTTGTTAAATCAAGAGTTTAAAAGTCCCTCAAAATTAAGGCTGCAACTCATTCATTTTGTGATGCTGGTCCAATGGCTTAGGAACAGTTTCACAACTGGCTGGATGCTTTTTCCTTGCTGGATACTGGACTTGAGAACCTCTGCTGCTGTGCAGGTAGCTAAAAATGAACCCAGAAAGCCTGTACATAAGATGAAGACAGACATCAGCTTCCTTCTAAGATGTTCTGTCTCCTGGGCACTGTTGGAATATTTTCCACACCAGGACACTTTCAAAATTAGCTTGCTCTATTTGAAGGAAAACATCTGTAAGAGGGCAATGGAGTGCAATTAAAAGAAAAGGTCTTCTGTGCCAGGCAACAGGTACAATGAGAACTGTGTTCCCAGCCTGAGCTCTCCCATTAGGTGACAGGGGTGCAGACTGCTCCCACCCCTGCGCTGCACTGTCAGCATGGGGAGGGGAGGCAGCATCATTTCCTGCCTCAAGAACTGTTTCCCAGGTGGAGGGCTAAGATTATGGGAGGATGGCACGTGGAAACAACTGGAATGACCTTGTGTGACATTGATTGGTGTTTAAGGAAAAACACAAGAAATTATAAAAAACCACCAACGGCTGGCATGCACATACATACTCCACAGCAGTTTGTCAGGATTTTAGCTGCAGATACCATTCCTTATCTCCCTTCAAAACTGGGGATAAAGTAGAAGAAGCAAACAGCACATGCATATATTTATGATCAACTTTTAAAAAATTATCATGAACCTTAAGGGCATGACTCCATGCTTATGTATTTGCAGACACCTTGTTTACTTATCAAGATATGGTGGCACCCTCAGTGTCATATACCATACTAGTGCATAAATAAGTCATATACTCAAATTTGACAATTGCACAAATGCTTTCAACAAAACGCATTGCAAATACAAAGATGAGGGATTTCTTTGCACATTTTAATGTAAAGGTTTTAGTTTACAAAATATTTCTGTTCGGCTCAGCACCAACTGTGATGGGAGCTGCATGAAAGATCTGTTTTTCAGCACCGCTAGTGCAGCGTTAAGCAGGCACAATCTTTCTTGGCACTGGAGGCTCCTGATCTGTCACGCACATCTTGGCTCTGCTGCACACACGGGATCACAGCACAGAGAGCACAGTTGGTGCTGAAGACCAGATCTGCACACTATATGCATTTCAGGGGTTTTGGCTGTTGGGATTTACTGGTGTGAGAGGGTCTGCTCCCTTGAGACTGGCTCTGGGCAGATCCCCTGGACTCAACGCCCATTAGCAATCACAGCAGAGCAGACCTGCAGCTGAAAGCTCTCCCAGCTGCTTTTCACCCAAAATGAATCCAGCACATGCACTGCAGGACTGGTCCCTGGCTCTGAGCAGGCCCTGCAGCTGAGGATGCGTGGGAGAAGTTGACTCAGAAATGCACTACTGACCCAAATTGAAACAGCAATATGGAAACCTCCAGCGGGTTCCTGCCACGAGGTGCATGTCCAATCTGCCCCACAGGATGCACCTGTACCACTGTCCTGAGATGAAGGCAGGAAGATGCTTCAGGAGCAATGCTACAGAAATGATGTGTACCCACAAGGTAAATGCTAGTTAGCCAGAAACTGTTCACACTGATTCAGTAAGATTTTCCAGGTGGCTTTAAAACAATTTAAACAAAACCCCCAGCTACCGGCAAAGCAAATGAGCCTTCATGTAGAAGCTACTTCTTTCTTTTCCAAGAGACAACAGTTGCAAGGTCTGGCATTACAGCACCAAGTTGGGGTTCAAGATGAAGCTGTGGAGAGCTGAGGATCACTGGCAGCTCTGCTGTCTTCTTTTTGGTCAGCACCTCTGAAAATCACTGCACGCGAGGATGCCAATGCTCACCTGCAGGCAGCCAACCTGAAAAATCCTCCAAGAGGTTTTTGTGTATCGATTTTTATTCCTTTTAGTAACATGCCTCTAACTGGTGTCAAAGACATGTTTGTTACAGAAAGAATTGCAGCAGAAGAGCTGCAAATTAACACCACTGAGAATGCAAACTGCAGTAAGAGATTCCAATTACTACCAAAGGAAAACAATCTCCCAAGATGCATTTTAGATCAGAAAGCACCCTGGAAACAAATTATTAGAAGAAAGAGGAGAAACGTCAGCAATATTTTAAGAACAGGACTATGCTGAGCATCAAGCACTACAAAAAGTGTAGTTATTAGCTCTATATTAAGAACATCTAAAGAAAAACCAAAAGACCATTAACTAAAACTGGAACCTATTTCCATCATGATTTAGGTCATCATAGAATCAATCCAGAAGAAAGCATTTCAACCCTTCTCGCCACTTTTTGTCTAAGGCATGAAATCTTAAAATGTCATAGTGAAGTGAAAGAAAGAAAAACAGATTCAATAAGTATTCTAATCTTATCCAAAAAGCTTCACTTATGGCGACCCTCAGATACAGGAAGACATTTCACTGCACAATGTTATTCTTAATGACTGGTAGCATCTGATGAGAGTTGTCATCTGCCCAGAGACACCAGTCAGGAAGATCTGAACCTAAGACGAGAGAGTAACAAGCAGCAGCTGACCCTGGCTTCTGTGCTGGTTCCAGAGACACTGATGCCTCTGCCACCACCTAACTCCAGCTGGAACCTCTGCACCTGCTTCCCAGTGGATGCCATCCACCTTAGCATCACCAGGACACTGGGAATGGATTACCTTTGTTTTCCCATTTGTAAAAATGGTTACTTGGTACCCTAAGACACTGCAATGAATAATTCGTTAGCATTTGGACACTACTTGGAGTAGCACTTTGTAGATGAGTGCCAAATATATCCAAGCATGCTTATCAAATGCTCCCATACTCCTTTCATGGCACTTGGTGATGTCTGCACTTCAAACCACTCCCAAGCCAACAGTGTTTGAAAGTATCACTAACTACAGGACTAATCTCGAAATACCCTGTCACACTAACCAATGTGTGCTATTATTCTCATAATAACAACGAACACATCAAGCATTTTTGATCACACCAAATATTCATTTAGCATCTCCTCAAGAATATAACACTGCACAGGGACAGCAAAAAATAAATGCACCCGTCACATGACAAGTGATCTACAGCTGTACTGAAATATCATATTGATTACTCCTGATTTCCAACTTAGCATCTTTTAAAAAATCTGAATAACAAACTTGTCTTTTATTTAAAAGGATTATTCTCTTCTATGGAAACTATTATCAGGCCTGTAATCTAAAAAGGAAAGATCCTGCCAAAATATGTTCATTTTAAGTGTTCAGAAAAATACAAAATTCAACACGAATAGAATAAAACATTCAAAAATCCAAATTGCAAAAGCTATTTTTACTTGTAAATGTAGTTAAGTGAAATATTTACAATGCATGACATTTTCACAGCAATAAAAAATGTCTCTTATTTTGCCATTATTATGTTAATTGAATTCATTCATTTATTAGGAGCTAGCTTAAAACTGTTAATATTATCCATTCTTATTTCATCACTCATAGTCAGAACATAGAATACAAAGACCTTTGTCTGTAAATTGCTATCTCATGCAATTCTTTTTTTTTTTAATCAAGTTTGTCTGCACTTTTAATTCTAGTGGTAGGATACAATGCCAGCTCCTAACAACAACAGTGAGTCACAATATTGTTTGGATCTTGCATTCCAAGGACAGCCCTTCTCTATGTTTTAAATCCTCCAGTAGTTCATCAGCAGCTCTAATACCACTCCCACGCCCTGCAAATCTGGACAGGACAACCAGTTTCCTGTCAGCATCCACTTCTAAGCTACTGTTGGAGCTTTCCTCCTCGTGGGTTTCCCAAGTTGTGTAATGCAGGTCCTGTATTTTTCAGTCCTGTGGAGAGTTTGGCCTGTTCCCACAGGTCACAAGGACCCACTACACAAACATACAGTAGACACTTCTATAGGTTTAGCAAAGTGATTTGACCACCAGCACCCAAACCAGATCCTGCAGCAGAGGTCCTGATCCACTGTAAGTGAATGTGCAGTCTGCACAGCTGTGAGAAATCATACCATCACCATCTGTGACAAAAGCTGAGAGATGGAGTCTCATTTCACTGGGATGTTAATTCTTAAGTTATATGACGGTACTTAAACTAGGAAACTTTTCAGACAATTTGGATACACAATTTGCCATAAAACTGCTCATGCTCCTGCTGTAATTTTGCATATAGATTGGAAAATTGCATTTACAAATAAGCAATTGAGTAAACCACAGAAAGAAGTGAAGGTGCTAATTGTTCTTATTACCTTCAAAGCAATACAGCATTAATGTCATTAACTTAAAAATTATCTTTTGTAACTGTATGTACACTTCGGTGTAGGGTAAATGTTTCTGAGTAGCAGCAGAACAAGTGGAACATATATATCAACATATATGCCTCATCTGTCATACATCTCTGATTAGATTAATTCCACTAAGTAAGATTAATCTCTGCACAAAGCACACAGCTGTTCTTCAGCATGTGTCCCACACTGTTCTCTTGGGCATTTCTACAACAGCAAGGAGAACTTTGATACTACTTTCCCAAATACAATAACCTTCAACACTAGCTGTTCAGCAAGAAACAGATAGAGCAAAAAATTCCAGATTCCAAAGAGATTACTTTAATTGCATCCTAATCTTTGAGACAAAGAATTTTGAGGGTGACATGAAATACTTAAGGTATATTTCAAACAAAGTATTTTTGAGCAACACAGAATAGCTCTAAAGCCCTTCTCCATGATGCTGTTTAATAAAAAAAGCCCACTGCAGCACAGGGGTGAGCGCATGATCTTGGCAGCAGCAGCAGTCATTGGGGAACCTCTGGAGTGCAGCAGAATCTATTACCAAGTTATTTCTTTAAGAGAAAGAGGTAGCCACCTACCTCTCTTTGTCTCTTCCAGTGAAAATAGGTCAGAATTCACTGTGGTGGTATTTGCAAACACATGACATGCCTAAAAGGACCAATTTTGCAAATATCTAGTGGGAAACTGACCATAAAGATTACACAGTTCAGTGTAAATCATCCTCTTACCTGCCACAGATGCAAGTGTAGGAGGTGTGGCGCATGCCACCTCGAGTGTAGCAGTAGTGCTGGAACAGGCTGCAAAGAAAGAACGGTGGTAATTAATGATTTATGCAAAATCACCCCAAGACAGAGAAAAACAAGTCTTGCATGAGTACAGCTGTGTTGGTGTAAATCCCCAGCTGCCCAACAAGGCTCTCTGCCCATTTCTGCTCAGCTGAACACTGCAATTGCCCCACATCCACAGCTCAGCAGCCCTGCAGAGCCGCACGCGATTTCCACAAAGCCATTAAGCAACTCTGCAGCAGAGAAGAAGGGCTCAAGTGCAGCTCAGTGACCCCAAATGGAAACTGGTTTCCTTATAGCTCAACATGGAAAGGGAAATTACAGTTGGCAAAAAAGAGTTCATCTGATCATAGAACAAACAGGATGGTAACAGCTAAAATGCTGAAACCGGTGAAGCTGGCCAAACTCTCTGAAGTGGAATTGAGAAAACCACTGCATTGCTGCATTTCAGGTACACAATCACATCCATAAGCCTTCTTTTCAATCCTGCTGCCTTCAATCTACGCCATGTAGATTCAGGAAAAGTGAAGTACAAGCAGCCCTTCACAGAGGAAGGAGCTTGCCAGACAGGTCAAAGCTCTTCAAAATAATTTCAGCAGAAGCTCTCTCATTTTTACCACCTCAGACACCTTCTGCTGGAAGCTGAACTAAATATCCCTGAAGCCTGATTTGCATCTGACTATGCTGTTCACCCTCCTCTCCAGACAAGCCAGCAGAGTTCTCCCTTCACATAAAACCAGGTACTTTCTGCATCACAGTCCAGGCTGGAATGGACAGTCTCATATTTTCTTGTCTGTAGCACAACAGACACAGAGAAAACACAAGACTACTCAATTTCAGACTGTGGTACCTAAATACCTCTATAATCTTCCTCTGTCCAAACATGGGGGAAAAAATTAACACAGACTCAATCCCAAGAGCAAGAGGATAACGTGGTAACATGAGGCCAAGTTTCCTGCACTCTGTAAAGGACAGTACCGCACAGCATTGTTTGCTTTTGTGCGAGCCTGGGACAGGGAAGAGAAGGGAGAGCAGCCCGTGCTCTCCTACGGAACTCCGCTTTCACTGCCAACCTCCTGGAGGAGCTGTTTGGCCTTAAAAAGCATTACAATATTTTCATCTTCACTGTCAAAGTCCCCTTCACACGAGGGCAGATGTGCCCAAAGCACAATTAATATAGGATTAGGTGCTTTACGAGCTAAGCACATATCATGGATCCTTTTATTCTTTTTGAAATATGCTCTAGTTACAATCCAATTCCCTGTAATACTGAATGAATTTCAAAACCTCATTTCTTGTAATACTGAAATAATTTCATTAACATAGAGTGATAATGGTGCTATTCAAAGAATAGAGATATTGTGATTTTGTACTTCTTCAGCAGCAAACCAGAGAACACAATTCAAATTCAAAAGATACTAAAGACATCACATGCTTGTAAATCTAAACTGGATTTTAAAGTTAAACAAAATTACAGTATTTAAAGAGAAGCAAACAAAAACATACAAATTAATCACATATGAAAACAGAAAAGCCTCCATTTAGAGACTTAGTAGAGGGACACCCTGTTTACAAGACCTCTTTTCTGCTCAAAAGACTGTGGTGCTTTACAAGGCAGAAAACACTAGGTTTGTTTTGGCTCTAAATGAATAATGGCAATGAGTAGGTCAAATGCCAGAGAAGCTAACGAGAAACTCTGACGTGGTGAGAGCACAGCAGAGATATCACTAAACGGAGCTAATAAAATTTATCACCTAAACCGTCATTTGTTCTGACACAGACATTTTTTCACTGAAATGGACATTTCATATGGAAATGCTTGCAGGCAAGGTTTACTCGGTAAGACATGACACTATACACAAACATTTTGTACAATAATTATGCTGTTAAATATGTATAGTTACATTTTAGGAAGCAACTTTTAGTATATTTCATAGACCCTACACCCTAAATGATAGCATAAACTATGTCCTCTAGACAACAACTTTCAGTTACCTTATAGAGAGCTTACAAATGAAACATAAAAATGAAATAATGAAGGCTGTAAACATCTTTCCATCAACAGTGATGCAGGATAGCAAGGTTTATTTTTCCTTATGATAACTGATCATATATTCATAGTTAAATTGATATGAAACTATGCAGCCAGTAAAAGTATTCACCTCTTGCAATACTCCCCAATTAGCAGTAAAAAGCAATAAATAAATTAAGACATGCTTTGTGTAACCCAGCTGTTGCCTGAACGTTGTTTCTGTTTTCAGCAAACATCATGGACTTCCTTTTAAGACTAAGAAAGAAGTGGTTATTTATGTGACTGAGCTGGTGATGGTACACCTTTGCCAGGTGATGAGTTTCCTGCTAGTAACACTACTCTCATCACTTTTCTGAATTTTCTGTTTCGGGGCAATTGAAAAAAAATCCATAATTTCCATCAGAAATAGCCAACATCCTTGTATAATATGGCATAGGTAAGTGAAGAACTGGATATCCCTTTGATGACAAAGGCTGACTTTTCAAAGCTGGAAAGTGTGTAGAATTAGAGAAGGTGCCAGGACTTTGTAGGTAAAGTCCAAGTTCCACTGAAGTTAATATAGATTCTGCCAGCAGACTTCATCACACCAAGATTTCAGTGTCTACACTCTGTAAGAATCTTTATTCATAAGTGCAACATGAAAGTATAAAGTCTGAAACAGTTGGATGGAATATAATGGCACTCTGCATACATTGTAAATATTGCATCCTGAATTTTGCCTGGTCTTTTCGATTGGAGGATATGTGTGTTCAGTCACTTTTATGTTGATGCTGGATGCTTTGCCCTGAGCTTTTAATGCAACCAACACAGAAATTCAGCAGCTCTTTCTCTTCTTGCATCGGTTTCAAAGCTTCCTGTCATGTTTTGTGCAGTATTTCTCCAGAGGATGTGTGTTTTACTTACCATGCATGTAGGGCCTCAGTGGTGTACACAGAGCAACCACTGGTGTATTGGCTTGTCACATGTAGACAACTTTGCTAGAGCTGGCATGGGCTGTGCATTGCTTTGGACACAATTTGTTTGTTGCTGTTGCAATATAGAGGTACATCCTGGGTTTGGTGCTCTTTTTTTTTTTTCCAAAACCATCACTTTCTTTGACTGACAATATGTGGAGAATTAAGGTAGTTTTAAAAAACTCATTGTTTTTTCCATCAATCAAAAAAGAGACAAGTATTAGTCACCATCAACTCAAGTAAATCTGACATGAGTGCAATTCCCCTCTTTGCAAATTTGCTGAGGCACAAGATAATGTTATCCCCACTGCTCTGCTGAGTCTTGGCCATCGGCCTGGCTGTGCTGACTTGAGAGAAGAAAACTCCCCTCTCAGAAATAATGGGTTATTCACCTGTAGAAATAACAGAACATGTATATACTTGCTATTTTTCAGATCCTATGGAGTACTGCATACATCCAAACAAATCTCCAGAATGCTTAAAGAGCCTCAACTTCAAAACAGCCTAAAAAGCCATTAAAGTAAAACCTTCTATGAACAGTCTTTCTGACAAATTATCAGAATCATCTGACAATGATGTTTGTGTTTTATGGTCATCTTTGGTCCAGTTTCTACTGCTATCCAATTGACAATTACAATCATGTATGTGTTATGAATGGAAATTGCACCAATAAGGCAGTTTAATGTCAACAGTTTTCCTAATTTAAGTGAATTTGCAGAATGAAGACATAAAGCAGGAGGAATAGAAATATCTGTATTGATTGCTCTCACATGTTTTGCTTATTTTCAGGTCTTCCTCATCACTAGAATACAACATATCCATACACACTCAGCAGTGTCATTTTTATTTCCCAGAAGAAGTACACAAATAATCTCTAATTTTAATTCTTATCATCAGCTCTCCTTGAGGCATAAGAAATATTTATAAGAAAGCAACATTTGCATTTCTCAGCTACTCACTCCTTAAAACAAGACAGTATTAGATCAAAAATGTTCCAATTTTAAATAAAAATCCAACTGAGCATTTAGACCTATATCTTACAAAACCAGTAAGAAATGCAATTACAAAAAGAGCAATAAACATGGAGAAAAGAGATACAGAAGGAACTAAAATCGGCAAGAATATCTGAGCAATGTCTGACTAAAAAATTTTCAAACCTCGCCAGGTTTCTATAACACGGCCCAATAGATTCCTCTGTGGCATCTTCTAATGGTCCCACACCCTCAGTAACGGCAGCGAAGTGCTGCGGAATGAGACGTGCACATCACTTTAGGCTGGAGGAACAATTGCTCATCCCAAGGTTTCTGATGAGGGAGAGAGAAAACCACTGAATAATCCTGTTCATTATTCCCTGATACTGCATCAGGAACACCTGTGGATACTGGTAGTCCAAGAACCAGATTCTTGGGTTGTGTATCAGAGAGATCTGCTGTCAATTTGTCCTGTGAAGCATACAAGTACGGAAGAGTCAAGGATGTTTGTAGGTCAGTATCTCATTATGGTGTTTATATTGAAAACATATATTTGAGAAAGTTGCAACCTAATAAAAAGGAACCTTTATATACTTCAAAAACAGTATTCTTTGAACACAGCCCTTGAGAGTTGCCTTGAAATGCAAGCAGGTGGGTTTGAACCATAAACTGGAAACCACAGTAACTTAAGGGAGTTCTGGACAGAACTTGGAGGGTTCCTTCTTTTTTTTTTTTGACTTCAATTGGAAAATGTAGGTAAATATCTATTAGCTATCTGTGCACTGAATTAATTTTGAATTACAATTAGAATGTGCTCTTATGCTTTTGTATGGTGTAAATATGAAGCGTAGCCATGCGACAATTCTTAAAGGATTCACAAAAGGTCAAATATTCCAAAGCTGATCTCTCTATTTATACCAAGACTGAAAGCGTTATTTTGATCATTTAGACACATAAAAATCTCCACATAAGAAAGCTATAAAGCCCAAAACCAAGAAAATTATTGACCCACAGTAAATATAAGTTGTCCATGATGCCTAAAGCATTTATACTTAACATCAAACTAGGCTGAAAGAAACATGCTCACAGGAAAGAAGACAAGGTGTCAGTAACATCCCATCAGTGAATATAGGAGCAAGGTGAGCACTGCTTCTTTTAATCCCACACTAGACATAGTGAGGTTCTCAATAACAGAATATTTTCCTTTGTTAACCTACTTACTCTGCTAATGTAATTTATTTTCCATGGGCAACTAGATACTTAAAGGCTTAGCCTATCTAATCCTATTTTCATGTAGTTCACAACAGCACACTGCAGTATTGCAAAACATGTCTGAGGTTGTTTTAATACAAAACCAAAAAAAAAAAATCAGTACTTCATTGCAAAAAGCTAAAATAGAGTGGATAAGTGTAGGAGGAATAATCCAACTTACTATTAATGAACAAACGATGGATTACAAACTTGCAGCCAAAGAAGAAAAATAGCACAATGAACAGATGAGCAAAGTTATTCTACACATTGGAGACAATATACTTAATGATTTATGCCTGGAAATTGTTTAGAACAGAACTTACAGATCCATGAACAACAGGAAACAAAACCACTTCTATGCATTGACTTCTTAAACTAACTGGTTACACTATTTCTAATGAAAATTTTAGATTCAAGCCCTGGCTGGGTTATTTTGCAGGCTCAGAGAAGAGCTGCTGAAGCTTACCATCAACCAGAGATACTGAAAGGAGCTATATTTTGAAGCATCTCTATTTACAATTGTCCTAATTTGTATCATGCACAAGCAGAAGTAATGTGTGATTTTTATTTTTTTAATGTTGATCCTTCTGAATTCTAACATCTAGATTCTGTTCGCATTTCTGCTGTGTTGTCTTTAAATATGTTATTTTTCTTTATGTGCAGCAAACTCCACATAATAATAGAACCTTAGAATAGACCAACGTTATTTGAGTTCAGCAGGGATAGAAGTGTAACTTTGGCAAGCAGGTATGACACAGGAAACTGGCAGCATATTAATGTAAATACAGTAAGAACATTTATGAAATACGGAAGAGCTGTGTAGAAGGAGCACAGAAGTAAGTGGGCTCACCTCTGTAATAAATCATTCATATTGGGATTTCTAAGTGTGTTACTTCTCTGTACTAAAGTGGATCACAAGCTAGAGTTCGGGACAAGAACACAGCGTAAGATTACCCTAAAATGCAGGTATATTTTAAGACACAAAACAATACAGATCAGAAGGAATACCATTCCCTCAGGATACAAAGTCCATCAAGGTAAAGCCATCAATATTACCTGGAAACCAGAGACACACGAAACAGAAAGTCCATAAATAATACAAAACTCGGCACTGTCACATATGTCATATATGATTTGCAATGATTAAAGGTAAGTGATACTATCAGTTCAAGAACAGAGAGTTTAGGTGAGGGGTAATTAGCATTTTAATTGCATAATTGGGAATTATAAATTGCCTGTCTTATGTAAAGAATAACTGAAGCGCTTATATGGCATCAGCTGATAATTCATATTTTTGTCTAAGCTATATAGGTTGGTGAATTTGGAGAACCAGGAATTGCATTTTCCTCACACACAGACATTTCCTTTTTAATTTCATAGCTCTTCCTTTCATCTATTCCACATGAACAAAATTTTCCCCCATCAATTTGCAAATCTAGAATTTTTGAATGAATTTTGAGTCAGAGAACATGACTCTGATACTGCAACAGTTTAAGATTTCCTGTGGAATAATCTCCCCTTCTCCCTTCTCCTTTCCAGACAGACTGACGTAAGTTTTTTCTAATGGGTCTGTTGGAGTTTAAATCCAATTTTTTTTTTTCCAGTATGAGGAAAGGGCAAGAGTTTTCAAAGATGTGATTTTAAAGAAGTGCATATGGCCACTCTCACTTGATTTGCCTTTCATCTGATTCTACACTGGTTCCACATTTCTTTGACTCTGAAAATTCATCAGGTTATGCTTTTGCACAGAAGTTCAGCTAAGCCGTTTCATTACTAATGTTCAAATGCAAACAATGATTATGTAAGCCTATAACCTCCTACTCGGCTGCTGCTTTTTCAGAAGATTGGCAAGACAACAGAACGAGTACCCTAGAGACAGGACAGTTACCAAGAATGTTCTGTAAATACCACTTTTCAGTAAGTCAATCTTTAAATTAACACTTAAGACACCTTTAAAAATGTCTTCCGGTATGGTTGTCTAATTACTATTTTCCTGAAACTCTTTTAACTCTACTCAGGAAATTCACCTATCATTTGTCAGAATTGTTTGATTCATCTGCATAAAATCCAGTTGACAGTGGATTCAACTATTATGACTGTTAAGCTACTGAAATCTTTAACTATCAATCCTGTTGAAATACAGTTAGTGTTTCATAGTAATTGAGCTGATTAAGATATTCATAATACAAAGGTTTGGTGTCAACTCTGACAGACTTGCAAGTCAAAGTCTACCTCACTTTCTGATTTTTGGTAAGCAGAAGCTCAGAGGTGTGCGCTCTGTTGGCACAGGATGCCTCTTGCAGAGCTGCCAGCTCTGCCCAGGGGCTGTTACAGAGAACACAAGAAAGGATTACCCACAGGACCGCAGCAGGGCTCCAGCCAGTCGGTAACAGACAGACAAAGCCTGCCTAGTACAAGAGACGGCCATCACTGGGATTCCAGCTATGATTAGAGCACCACAGGTAATGAAACCGAGCTGATTTGAATGCCCATCCTGCCACCCACAGAGTCACAGTCCGTGTGCCACGGCAGGGAAAAGGGTCACTTCGCTGCTCTCCAGCTGGGAGGTTCAGCACTGGCACCAGGAGCACCCAGTTCGAAGGTGGGAACTTGTCCTTCTGTGCTGTGCTAACCCCACATTCCACCTGTTCCTTCCTGCTCCTGCCTCTGCCAGCCTGCCTGTACTAAAGCAGAAGGCTCCTCCTGCTCCGTTCTGCTCTCCTACAGCAAGGAGGAGCTATAAACCCTTGAAGAGGATTTGTTTCCATCCATTTTCTAGAGCAGAAGGATTTTCACATAGTTTTCAATCTTTACTAAATATATAAATGGAAAACAGATCCCACTGCTGCACTACAAAGCAACGATCATTAAAAAGAGTCTCTCTTTTAATTCTTCACCAATTCCAAAGACCACTTGCAATGACATCCATTACTAACAAGGCAGAACAAACTCCTGCACTGGTCTACATTTCATATTTAATTTACTATTACAGAAAGAGATGGCACAAATTTTTCTTAGACTCATTGCTCCATTTCCAGCTCTAATAATTCTAGATCACAACTGGCATATTTTAAATTAAATTTTTTGTAGTTTAAACCTATTTATCAACAGTTAATTAACGAGGTCTAAATCCTTTGATGACAGAATGATTAAACTGCATTTTAGCTAATCCATCTTTAATTAAAATGCTGCCAGCAAACCATTTCTGGATGTGTAAAAAGGACACATTTATAGATGCTCACTCTTTAACTATGCATTATGTAAAGCCAATAATTAGAAGAACTCATGATTTCAATTATATTTTAATTACTGTTACATATAAAACATGCTTTAATAGATGTAATGCAATACATTTTCTTTCTTTACAACCCACTAATCATTCCTATTGGGGTGACAACCAAATAAAAGGAAGTTTAATACATGCGATAGTACAGGAATCCTTTTTTAGCTTTGAGCCAATTCTCTCTCCATTTCTTCTGCACAGCAGAAAGGTAGTTAATTATCTCCAAATCTAAACCACGAATGAACCCCTATAAATCCCTGTTAAAACTCTAAAAGGAGATTAGTAGTAACTGACCATAATAAAGAGAAATGCTTTATCCTTATTATTGCACTTGCATGTCTTCAAGTTTCTTCAACTCAAAGCACAAGGCTACTAAAAGCCTAATTGTTAGGAAAAAATAGAAGATGACAACTAACCAATTCTCCTATTTAATTCCTTTCTAATTTTACTAAACAACAATCACCCGTTTTCATTCCTTTAGGGTATCCCCTTGCCTCCATCTGGGAGGGTAGGGTGGTAGGTGAACATAATGTGATGGCAGCCAGCTCCCCATCACCTGCATTAATGGGAGGCTGAGACTTATAAATGTGACAGTGATAAAAGTTTAACTGTTCGTTACTATGGCTAAGTCAGTTTTCAGTGCAAATATGGAACAAATGATCTCTTCCTAAAGCTGGTCAGGAACACTCAATCTCCCACAGCAATTCAACCTTCAAAACTGCATGTTATTGCAATAGGTTTGTATTGCTAAGACAAACTAAAATGTGATAAATTACAGTTATTAAACATGTTTCTAAGCTCTCCATGTTTCTAATAGTTGTACATCACTGTACACTGTTTTACAGCTTCATTGCTTGCAGTGATCTGAATGTGACATGAGGAAACCACTAAGTTTATAGGAGAATCCTGTTTACCCATTATATTGTACTTTACAAATATTTAAAAAGTATATTATGTTATTTTTTTCTGACTCAGACATGTTAAAATTGAATTTTCATGTTGATTCCTACTGTTTGGATATATTAATGAAATTGCTGATATTTCAGTTTATTTCAAGTCTTCTCCAAAAATATTTAACATTTAAAACACTGTGATAGTTGTTTTCACCACAGGCACCTATCATGAATTCACATACAAATACTGAAATAACCACAAAACAAGACTTGAGCTGCTGCCTAGTTTGATTTACATAAATCCTTTCCTTTCATTTCCATTTTTGACTATTTCTGCTTATAAGCAAACTCTTGGGGGCAGGGAATATATTTTACTGCCTTACAAAGTGCATCATCCATTTATATTCTGATGAAATAACAAGAACAACAGCTTATTATGAAGAGTATATGAGCTGTATCTCCTTGAAAGAATGTCTAGAAATGTGATTTGGAGTATCTAAGCACTCATATCTAACAAGAACAAATGCCAATGTAGCAATGAGCTTTACCAAGGTTTGTTGAGGACATTCATTACTTTTTAAAAGATTGCAGTAAATCTACCTGGAAGAAAAAACACACCTCAAAACTTACTATGAATGGTACCTGACTGCTGTTCCCCCAAGAGCCTTGTAGTGCCAACAGAAGTGACAATGAAGACTGTATCAGCTCACACCACCTGGTCTCCCAACCACACTACTGGTTTTCCTGTCTCTCATGATGCCTCGACAGTATGAGACCAAGGACAAATATGTTTAAAGACTGCACACACAGTAATATTAAACAAGAAGAAATATTCAAGAAGAAATATTTTAGTTAGAAGCACTGGGGAAGGACAGCAATAAGGTCAGAAACAGCACTATGATAGAAGCTAATCAGATATATATTGACAGCTTGTCTTACTTTCAGTTTAATGCACTGCTTTTATTATAGTTAGCATTTAAATGCTAACTATAGTAACTGCTTTTGGTTGAAGATGGCACTTTGGCCAGTAAGTGTTCTGATTTCCTTCTCAGTCTACAGAGACTGACAGAGCAAGGACACAGCATGTAAATGCAAGCTGTCACCTGAGAGGTGACTAACATCTTGGGAGGATACTTTCTTGGAGGAGGCTCATGCCAGACAATTTTACTCGCCAGAATTCAGAGCCCTGTAACCCTGCCTGGATCTCCCACATGCCTTCTGGAGTAACACAGTGCATTGCTGCTTCCCCAGCAGAGAACATGCAACTAAGTACAGAAAAGTTGGTTAAGTATTTCAGAATCTTCTAGCCAACTCCACAACACTATCCAAGCTTTTCTTAAAATTGCATTTTCCCTGTTCCCAGAAGCCTTGAGTGAGATGGTGTGTTTGATCTGGGTCTGCTTCCAAATACTGTAGCGTCAAAAGGAAAGTTTTCTTGGCTTGATAAATAACCGATCAGAGGTGTCCTTCTCTAATCTTTCTGACCATGTTTCAAGGGTCCTGGTCACATAAAATGAGTGAATGGCTGCCCAGAGGACTACACCATTTACCACAAATTACTTCTTTATGGAAGAATCAATTTTATAGTCTCCTGAATTTCAAACCTTTGCCTCTTCAATCCAGTGGAATTACTCTTTTGAGAGTCAAGCCTGAGATAGATGACTCCAAAGATCTACTCTTGGGGCTATGAAATATCTGTTGTAAAAATCTAGAGAGGACTTATAAGTCTTTGCAAAAGACTCTGAGTAAAGAAAACATGTATCAACACTTTAACATTATATGGTAAAAAATGTCCAGACTAATCTGTTGAGTCTCCAACAATCTTCTGTCCTGACACACCACGAAGCTAAATTCAAGTTAATCCCATACAACAGAACCAGAAAGTGTTATCAAGAGACACCCCCCTCCATGCTGTCCTGGAACTTCCCATGTGCATGATTTTCTGCTCATGCAGGGAGAGTTTTGCAAAGCTGAACTCATGAGAATAAAGCTTTAAAGACACATTAATTCATTTCAACTTCTCAGGAGACAACACGCAACTTGGAAGACAAATACTACTGCAAGACTTGGAAAACAAAATTACATGCATTCAGGAAAGATGATTCCAACAGCTCTTAAGCTCTTGCAGTCTCAAGAAGAAATCCATAATACTGATGGTGATTCCCCTAGTCCATGTTGCAGAGAACAAATCATCATCTGGGTGAAAGTGAAGGGAAAGTACACCCTCAGCAGAACTTTCAACAATCCAAGCTGTCACGCAAGGCTTGACAAATCCTCTTGCCTGCTTTCAAGTGGCACACAGAAAATTGCCTGACTCGGTGCTCATCAGTGTCTGCAGATCTATCGATCTTATTAGAAACAATTAAAGCTGTAAGGATTGGAAAAATAGTATTAACCAACTATAAACAAGCCTAACATTTCACTGCTTGCCTAAAACTCTGAGGGTGTTTCAGTTACTCCACTCATGGCAGAGCCTCCATTAGCAGCAAATAAAACAAGA
This sequence comes from Orthonyx spaldingii, assembly GCA_013397795.1. NCBI lineage: Eukaryota > Metazoa > Chordata > Aves > Passeriformes > Orthonychidae > Orthonyx > Orthonyx spaldingii. Next base: position 285,604 of record VZTJ01000079.1, read on the forward strand.
ATGTCAGTCCTTGGCTAAGAGCATAATGTCTAGACCTGTTCAAAGAATGGAAGAACTCCTGTCCTGATGCTGCATGTCTGCTTAAAGATTGAAACTGTTTATGCCAAGGTGTGAAACTGCATAGCAGAGCCCTGTCTGTGGGGAGGCACAGTCAAGCTCTTGCACCAAAATGACATAATCTGTTCTCTCTACACAGAAGATTTGTTACCCACCAACCCTGGCTCCTTCTCCCTGCAGGAAGGTGAAGGCACACAGAAAAACAAGGCAACACACAGAGGCAGCACTTGCAGGACCACATCTCCCAGACTTAACCCCACAAAGTCTTCTGTGCTTCCTGCTGACATAGCTGGGCAAGAAATCACATCCCAAAGATGGCTGAAGAAGAGCTACACAATCACACTGCCTTAAAGCACGTCCCAGTGTCCAATGCCACATCCAAGCAGCAGTAGATTGACCTACAGAAATTCTCAACACTTATTTCTTGCCATGTAAATCTCTGCAAAAGGAATGTGAGTGGCTCCAACAGGTCATCCAGGATGCCTACAAGCCACTAATTTTGCCAGGAATATAAAGTCTAAAACACCTCATGATTCAGCTAGCAATTATCTTTTCACTAGTACACTCTACCTTTCACGATCTCTGGAGGTGCCTACATGCAGAAGAGGTAAACATCTTTCACTGTATTCAGTAAACTTGGCAGATATAAAGAGAAATATGGGCTTTATTTGTCATTCCTCACAAAGTGAGAACGGATGAGATCAGTGCTGAAACCCCAGCAACAGGCTATGGACGCAGTCACTCTTACCAACAGATTTGACAGGTCTCCACAAACACAAGGTAAAAAAATCTGGCTCATGCCCTGAGCACTAGCAGAGGACCAAGAGCAGAAGGGATGGTAAAAGATCAGGATTGTTGAAGACCATGGAACATCAAGGAGCAGTGAGGGCTGCTGAATTCTCTGAATTCTCTGAATTCTCCAAGGCTTAGGAACTGCCCATTGGTTTGCTCAGACATGGGCATTTTTACACTTAACTTTCTAAGTCCTTCCTTAAAAAAGTCTTTGCCAAAATAAGCTGGTTCTCCATTTAAAAAGGGCTGATTCTGTAAACAGATAGAATTCGCCATTTCTCTTGTTTATCATTTATATCTTATCTGTGCACCTCAGTTTCTATTCAATTTCATCTGGCTTCACCATACAGTTACTAAACATGTGGGGCCTTTTGTTTAAGTACCCAAGTAGCCCCCAACAGAACCTGAATGCTCCTTAAAGAATTGTCTGTATTTACCAAAATGGCTATTCTTAGACAAGGCTGTGTGTAGGCCCTCATATTTCTCAAGAAAGAAGTGTTCTTCCCATCCCTTTCAAAACAGAGCTGACATTAGAAGACATTAGCTGTGACTTTCCGCACAGACATCAGACACAGAGGTAATACAGCGAGAAGTCTAAAAAACATTACCTTGGCCTAGAGTCATTCCCCCAGAGGTAATTAAGCCTTTGTTCTGATGTATATACAAACATCTCATTAGCTGTTCCTGAGAGCTTACTATACAGAGGACATGTTCAGTTGTTTCCAAACTCTGACATCTAAATTATTTCCAGATCACAAGTGCAGTATTCTCTATCTTTCATCTAAATTCTTTCTTCTTAAACTTATGACCTCTTTCTTGTTTATATTAAAAAAAAAAGTTATATTAATAGGCTCAACTGACCAAATGATCCAGATCTTACTGCTCAATTCTCATTATTTTGATAACCTACTAACTTTCAAAGGTCTACACCTACATGATTTATTGAGATCTAGAAACATCTTCTGAGATGTCAATACCACCAGATTTAACATCATCTCCTCTGCAACTAGAAGATGACTCCTTCCTGACAACCACTTCTGTCAGTTAGCCAGACTTTAATCCACTGAATGTGTACCTTACTAATATGGTTATACAGCTAATCCCCATGTTGTGTGATAATAAGTCAAATGCATTGCTGAAGGCTAAATATGTTACAGCCATAGAATTAACTTTATCAACTAAATGCAAACTAAATAAAAAATTAAATCCTGGTTTCTTTAAAAAGATGTCCTTCATAACACCACATTAACTCAAATTAATTAAATACTTGTCCTCCACTATGGGAACTTCATATCAGCACTGTCATAGTTGCCAAATAAGAGTTTCTCATCATGAATTCAACCTGATATCAACCACAACCCCAGCCTGCACGTACTGGTGGTCCCTCTTCTCCAGCCTCAAGTGTAAATCACAACCAGATGATCTGCTATAATTTAAACCATGTTTTAGAATTTCTATATTGCACACACATATGGATAGTAAAATATTTAGGACATAGTAACAGCCAATGATGTTCATTCATTTCCTTATGAAACAAATGTGCACAGTTTCTCTCTTTTAATACTCACTGAAGAAGAAATGGAACTGTTAAGTGAGCTCTGTCTGCATCATGGCTTCATTTAATAAAGTTAATCATGGAATTATGTTTATATATATATATATATATATATATATATAAAACCTGCATTTTTAAAAGGACTACTTATTTAACTACAGATGTCAGATGACTTGTAATTCCACCAAATTCCTTTTTCATTTCATTTTTGAGTTCAGTTACTTTTATGTGTCCTCAAGTATTCAGCAGAAACCAGTAACATCAATAAAAAAATGTCAATTTTGATCTGCCTCATAAGATGCAAGAGCTCTAGACAGATTTTCAGCCAGCAGACAGGGGGACTAGAACAGCTATTATTAACAGCCGTTAGACGGAATGGCAGCACCAGAAGACAGCTCCCTAGATTTAGGCTGGATTAAGTGGATACTGTACTCAGACAGACCTTCAAGCACTGTAAATAACTTTAAAGCTCTACATTGTGGCTGTACTCTCTCTGCTGTCAGAATTGGTTAGGTCACATCATGAGATAGTTTACAGCAAAGTGACAAGGACTTTGCTGAATTGCAAACTGTATATGGCTTATAATAATAAATGAAAATTACTTAATACAGGTACTGCAGCATAGGTCTACAAGAATGAGTGAGGAAAAGAAGACTGGTACAGAACTAATCAGAAAATCATCATAAAAAAGGAGAAAATACAGCAGCTTTGCTAGAAAGTTCACTAGCTTTTAAATAACATTTTCTGCTTCTCCCCATGCTATCAAATCATTCTTCGGTTTTATGCCATCTGTATTTAAAATAGACTAGTCAAATAGAAATAACTTTTATTTGGGCAGATACCCAAGTTTCATGATATATAAATCACTGGGAGTAAATACCCAGTTTTCATGAGCCAAAGACAGGACATTAGTATTATTCATATTACAAAAGGAATCAAAGCAAGATGTTTTGCAGCAGCTCCTGATTTTGTTTAACAAAATCACAGAGATCATGATAGCATTTAACTTTCTTTTTCCTTTCATTTCTAACATGTTTGCCAATATCCATCTCAAAAATTAAACCAAAACCCCATAAAATATAGAACAGAAAAGGACTCCAAACTCATACAACCCAAAACAGCTACTGGTGAAGGGCTCAAGTGGTCACAGAAATGCTGTCATTTCTTCTTTACCATTAATATGTTCAGGGCCCCCTTACTGCTCTCTGAAGTTCCAGGTTTGTATTCTGCAGCACTGCAGCTTTGGAATAGAACAAATAATGAGACAATTACTTTTACTCAAGTATTTTGTGCTCTTATGCTAATTACCTCCATGAACTTCAAGAGAGACCACTTTATGCAGCATTCTCCTAGTGCCCCAACCCTGCTCAGAACCAGAGGCAGGTCAGTTCTTTGGGAGTTTCTTCCTGGCTTTGCCTCTGAGCCACCCCACACTCACTGCACCCAGTCGGTGCCCTGCGTGCCGAACCGAAGTGCTGCTCACCAGTTTCTTTACTGGGCTTGTAGGGAGGAAGATGACACACAGACTGCATGAACTTCTGCTGCTGCTTTTCAACAGGAGCATCTCTTCATGCCCGTCTTGCATTATTAGTAAGGCTTTTGAATTAAGATTAGCCAAGAAGGTAAGAGAGTCCTTTCAGAAAGCACTTAAGTATCTTGGAAATTTACACCCACATCTCAAAAATATTATAGATTGATTCCTACTCTATCCAAAAAGATCCAGTTGGCCTTAAAAATCTAGCCTTTAAAACTTTAAATTCTACTGAAAAGGTGATATGGAAGAGAAGCTAGAGCACTTTTCAAAATTGAAACCAAAGTCTTTCCTTACATTAACAGCAGCTCCTTTGATAATCTAAGCTGAAAGGAATCCAATATATTTTTCACTCTCTAGTCTTACTTTTAATACCCTATTAGCTTGGATAACGAAAATAGATGAATCCATTTCACTTGCAGCTTCTTGGGCACCAGGTGAACTCACCAGCCCCCAACACAGCCCAAGCCTGCCTTTGGGAAAACACAGCTGCTCCAGGCTTCTCCAGGTTAGTGAATGGAATTACTTCCACTGCTCTTCATTAGGAAAGATGGGAGAGGAGTGGCTTAGGGATAACATTTAACAATTGTGGTTACTCTCTGGGAAAAATGCAGATTTTTAATTTCTCTTTTTGAATTTCTAGGAATTGCAGCTGGGAAGGGATGCCATTGTAATAATGCACACAATAAAGGAAATAAACGGTAGTTCTCCAAACTATTTTGTCTACTTTCCCACCTGAAAATCAGTGCAATAAAGCTCTTCAAACTGCTACAGGTGATCTCTACGAAGTTCAGAAAGCATCTTTTTGATCACAGCTAGCCAAAGCAAGACCATGATGTACAAAGCTCACCCAAAGGGAAAAAAAATTTCTTTGTGCTACTAATTTTATAATACATTTTATCATGTTTCTCTTGAGTGAGTTTTCTACAGAATCTTGCAAAACTCATTCACAAATACTCCCAGCTTTTGGGAGATAATAAAAAGTTTCACTTATTTACTCCAGCTGCTTCCAGTACCTGCAGCAATTACCACACCGGGGTGAACTGCAGCTTAGAGACTACCCAGACTCACATTCCTACTCCCATCATTTACCAGCAGTTTAATTTTGTTCCTCTTATATTCACTAATCCTTGTAAAGAATCTTAAAAGCAAGTCTACCGCTCCTTTAATTAGTAATTTCCTGAGCTGTATTCTGCATTTATCTCACCTCTTAATGACTAACAATAACTAAACCCCACCTTATAACAAAAGCAATCGGAACAGCTCAACAGAAAACTGGAATTTGACTCTCATATTCCAAAGGAGCACAGCTGTGGAAGCATCTGAGCAGGAAGGAGGCCTGAGGTGGCTTTGGGGGCACACTTCAACGTTGCACGGAGGAACAGGAGATCCAGCTGAGGATGGTCATTTGCTGTTACAGGTAATGTAGGGAGAATTGCAGCTTCTCTGTCTCCACAGGGACAAGAAATAATGAAAGGAAAAACATAAGGTGGTCAAACAGACTTGTTTGGCATCTCCCAGTAGAGCTCAGCATGGAAACACATTTTTAAGTTCTGGTCCAAGCCTTAGCCCCTGGATATGCTGATCCTTGTCCCAGCTGGCTGAGTTGGCAGTGTCTCAGCTGGCAGCTTTCTTGACTTCAGCTATTAGATAAGCATTTATTATAATTCTATTTTTCTGTTCTGTTTCCATATGAGAACTTCTGTGCACGGCAAGTTGATCGAGCCCCATTAATGAATTACCTGTACTAACAGGATTTAAAAACCAAGTACTTTTCATACCTCAGGATGTATAGGCTATGTATTGTCACACTGGCACTTAGTGATGCTTTTTTACAATTCATAGCATCCCTAAGGTTGGAAAAGCCCTCCAAGACCAGCGAGTCCAACCTGTGATCAAATCCCTCCTCGTCACCAGCCCAAAGCACTGAGTGCCACATCCAGGCATTCCTTGGACACCTCCAGGGATGGGGACTCCAAACCTCCCTGGGGAGCTCCTTTCAATATCTGACCACTCTTTCTAGGAAGAAATTCCTCCTGATGTCCAATCTGAACCTCCCCATGTGCAGCTTGAGGCCATTCCCTCTTGTTCTGTCTACCCTGTGCTTTGATGCCCCCACACCCACACAACAGCAATCTTTAGCCTTGGACAAAATTGTACATTCAGGCCAATTCATAATTTACTAAGGACTTCCATCTGCAACAAATCTTTAAATAGGATATACCACTGGACTTCACAGAAAATTAATCTGATATAGTCTCCTAGCTGAAAAAAGATAAAGTATACAATATTCTAAGAACTATCTGGTTGTATTCAGAATAGAGATAATTGTATAAACCATTTCATGGCTTCTGAGTTTGCTATCTACAACTCTCAAACTATTACCTCACTATGAATCTTCTTTGAATAAAAAGAAGGAATAAATCAACAAAAAAGCCAACAAATAACAAGTTACTAACCTGATGAAATCCTAGTGGCTTCTCAAGCTCTCATAACTAAAATGTTATCCCTCACCTCTGCAGTTCCCACTCTTCTTTCCTAAAAACTCTTATAACATGAGGAATCTGTTTTCAGTTTTACAACTTTTTCATTTACTCTGTATTGGATTTTTGCAGTAACAGCGAGGTCATGTAAAACTTTTTGTACTTTTTTGTAGGGTAAAGTTTGTACCTATATTTACTTCTACTTGCTTTTATGTTTAGTAGCCTTATAAGCATTCATCTTCCCTAATCCCTTTGGACTTCTGCACCTTTCAACCAAGTCTCCTCACAATCCTGCACTCCAACTCAGAGCAACACTCACTTTCTCTAATCACTCCAAATATCAGCACCTTGGAATGCAATTATAAATACTGACTTGGATATTGCCTAGACTCCTGTGACAAAAGATCAGAACCACACACCAAATACACACCAAATACACACCAAATACACACTAGATCTTTGTGTTCTGCTGAGGCAAACAAATACCCTGCAATATACAATGCCCACCTGTATTTACTGATACTGAAACTTTGGATGTGCTGCTTGGTGCTTCTCATTTCAGTGGTCCTCCCCACCGTGCTGAGGGAACAACCTAGTGTTCCCAGGCTGTACAAGGCACACAGACATCTTTTGCTGTGGACTGTGGACACGTGAGACAAACCCTGGGTCGGAGTGAAGCATTGAGGAAAGGCCAGGCTCCCTGGTGTTCTCCTCCTCACCTCTGCAGGTACAGAGCTTAAGAGTTTAACAGTCCTCTGCCAGCTCTGCTGTAGATCAAGGGTGATAAAAGGAGAATAATGGGTCTTACCAAGAAAAATTTGGATAAGTTCATGTGTCTTCTCTTCCCAAAACTGTGACTGTAGGATGAGGAATGCAAGAATCTTCAGAGGCTGCTAATAACCACACAGGGCACTGCTACTCAAACAGTCTTTTGAGAGAGATGTGTTTTATAGCTGTAACAACAACTCCTGAAGCTGCTAAAGTATATATGATGTTCTGTGCCATCAGGGCTTATTTAAAGCAATTTTAAATATTGTAGAGAGAGATATGAATGTGTATGTGCACATTTACATCCTGTAAAATCTGAAATAGGTACAAATAATATTTTAAACATACATAGTATCTAACTAGAGTACTGAATTTCATTCTTTCATCCCTGCACCTGGTTTCATTGTATCACACCTTTCAGACCTTCCATAATCTACTAATTTTGCCAACCAAGAAAATGTGTTTTGGAGGCTAACTAGTGCTATTTTAAAAATAACAGTATTCCTTTTGGTATCTTTCCACCTAACTGGTATAAATCCTCATTAACAAAGGCTTTGACAAGATCCTGTATCTGCAGAAAGCCCTCCTGAATCTCTCAGCACTTCACAATATTGAACAGAGCTCCGTGCCAAGCACACAGACCTTGAAAACACTTCCGACAACTTCATTTCTTTCAGAATTTAACCATTCAAAACCCACAGGTTTTCAGCTCTTAAGAGGCTTTAAGTTCTCCCTGCAATAAGATATTGACATTCCTTGATGGTTTTAGAAAGACAAAATATTCTGTGGGAACAAGCAAATGAACAGGCTGATAACAAGCAAAATTCTGATCTCTGGTATTTTCAATTTCTACTCTTATCTCAATGTTTTTAAGTTTCTCTGTTTTATAAATAATACTTTTACCACACTCCTTTCACCACTATTTTCTGAACTATCCTCTCCCAGTTTCATCACTGCCTGTTATAATCTGTCCACAACATTTTTATGAAACATATATCCTGTATATCTCAAAGAGTGGGACAGATACTGTAACACACCATTCCTTGGTTTACTACATTGAAGGTGGCTGAAGAGAGACTGAAAAAAGATTTAAAAGATACAAGTGAAGAGAGAAGGAAGGAATAAAGATACTTGCTGAGTTGCTCTCTGGTGTAACTTAAACAGCAAAATACCTATCAAGTATTTTCAAGCAATTTCAAAGAAATAAGATATGAAAACAGGTAAGCTATAAATAAAGTTGGAAATTTAAACTGATGTCTAATCCCACTGTAAGTCTGGAAAGTAGAGAAGCTGCATTTTCAGCAATGATTCTTCAGTGCTACATGTGTATGGGAGCCTCATCAGAGCTCTGATCTCTGCTTCACACTCACTGTCATCTGCTGGAAACACAATCACAGCTGGCACAGAATTTCCATGTCACCTTTTCTATACAACCCGTTCAGAAGAAACCAGCATGCAGCACACATGTAGAAAAAGCCATACTTTGAATTTTGAGCAATGTACATTCAGTCCAGTGTGCAGTGTGATTTCACATGTATTTATAGAAGAATCTCTTGGAAGACAACAGTTTGAAGCATTTGTTCAATGAAATGTCATTCCTATCAACTGCACCATTCTTCAAATAGCCACATCAGACCATTTTTCCACAGCAAGGGGTAGCATGAAAGTCCCAAGACCAATGGTTTTTTCTGGGTCTTTTGTGTAAGATCAAACCTGTATCAGAAAAAAGTAATACAGCTTCCCCCACTTCTTAACAGGTTTCTTCTTTTCTATTATTCTGTAAAGAAGTTCTTCAGCACAGACTGAAAGCTTATGTTGTTCACACTCAGACCAGTATTACTACGCAGGGTTTGTAAGTATATCTCAGACAGCCACGCTTTCAGAGTGTTTACGAGATGCTTTGCTCTTACAATACCAATCAGCAAGACTAGTGGCTTTAAAAAAGTATTCTTGTTAGCAAAACGCTCTGTGAATATTACTTTTATCAAAACCATGTGCCAACTCACTGCACAAATAAATTGCAACCTCATAAAATTGTCAAAATTGTATCCCTTGGGAGCAACAAAAGCACTTTCTGCATTGTAAAATATTTCATGTTTTGTTTCTACTACGTAAAGCGTAATAGGCTACATGATTTGATTTATATTTTGGGGATCCAGTACATCTATCAGCTATGTAAAACACAGCACACCAAATAATTCATAGTTTACGCTCCAAGTTTCAATTATTCTTGACACTGAAATAATGAACTGGTGCAGGCAAGAAAGTACTGGGGGGGGAACAAAAACCAAAACCAAAACACCCAACCAACAATACTGGGCACTGCCCAGGCTCCCCAGGGAATGATCCCGGCCCCGAGGCTTTCAGAGCTCCAGGAGCGTTTGGACACCGCTCCCAGGGATGCACAGGGTGGGGTTGTTGGGGTGTCTGTGCAGGGCCACGAGTTGAACTTAATGATCCTTGTGGGTCCCTTCCAACTCAGCCTATTCTGTGATTCTGTGAATAAAAGAGAATTGTCTGCTGAGTACTGCCAGCCTTAATTATTCCAGAGTAAAGCAGGAGCCACACTGGGGAAACATTAAGAACTTAGAGACCAAAACAAAATTTAGCTACATGAAGAAATAGTAGCTTTCTAATACTGGTGTGGGGAAACATTTTAATTCATACCTATACCATCATTAGCATTGACATTAATATTACTATGTGAATTAAGAAAGACTATTTTATTAATAATAAAACAGAATAGACTAACTTGAAATATGAGGAGGAAGTAAAGCCAGATAGATTGCTGCTATGAATGAAAACCCTACCTCAGTTCACAAGTTTTGGAAATGAAGATCATATATGCAAGTTAGTAGCCATTTTTTTAAAAAAATCACACACAAATCCTTGCATAAAGTCCCTTTACAAGTCTGTCATGTGCAGTAAAAATCCCTGACATTATCTGCATGTCAACACAGGAACACTGACAGCAATCTGCGCACAACAAGAGTCACACGGGTACATTTGAACAATTCCTTCAATTTTTCAGATGATGTAAACACAAGTTCTCTTGTGTTTCTTTTTTAATAGTAAATAAATTGTTCTCAGTAGTGGAAACAATTGCTCCAATACACATATTAAAACTTTAAGATCAGCTTTGTTATATATGTTGAAGTTTTACTAATGTACAAAAAAACCCCTCCTGTGCATGCAAACAGCAAAGCCCCAGGTCCCCAAACAATAGCACTGCCCCCCTGGCCATAAAAATGACAAACTACATCCCCAGCTGCAGTACACCCAAACTCTGTAACAGATTAGATTTAAAATTGAGCAATGCACCACGGCAGCTATTAGTCTTTCAACTCAAGTGTCAACTTCAAACAAATTAACAGCTGAGCAGTCTCAACCAAATGGTGTCTTGACAATTGCAAACTGCAATTCTAAATCCCAAATCCAGTGCAATATTACTGAGTAAGTTTTCTGAACTGTAGTGGTTTGCTTGAGTTAAAAAAATACTGCCGAATGTGGTTCTACAAGTCATTGCATCCACTTCACCATCCAATTCTGTAAAGAAAGACACATACTGGAGATGAAAGAAGAGAAGATCAGAGCAGGAATTTGATATACAAGAGCTGGAAGTTACAACACACATGCAACCCTTGTCAAATTCCTCCAACTACACCCAGCTACACATAATCTACAGCTAAGATGAAACTGAATATTCTCCAAGAACCAGCATGATCTGAACTGTATCTCAGCTTGAAACTACAAAGGAATTGGCCAGTAGTTGAGATTTTTGCACACTATAATCCATTTTGAGCACACACTCTTGGAATTAGGGAAGACAAGTAAGCAGACATTAGCAACTAATTGTATGGCCCTTTCCTTTTCCTAGGAGATTTATTTTTTCTCTTCAAAGCTTTATATATTGATTGCAGAGCTATGCTGTAAATCAAAAGGAAGCCACTACTCATTACCTAGTTAGAATTTTCTGGACTCTTTACTGTGAAACTATTTCTCTGCTGTTTGATCCAAAGGCTACCAGCAATGTCTATGAGTTCACTACCTGCCATGGCAGCTGAGATGCAATTTTTCCCAGATCCATTTTCAACAGCTTAATGAATTTCCACCTGCTTCCAGTTCTAAAGAAAGCCACCAAGGCATATGATGCATGAATTCAAAATACTTGTTCAGATTGAGCAATAAAGAAAAAAATTATGTAGCCTAAGAGTGACTCAGAGTAAAAGAAAGTGCATGGTCTACCAGTGTAGACCAATATGCCCAGATGTGATTACCCACACTCCATCTGAAAAATAAAGGTAGTAATGCCTTTTTCTTCTTCTTCAAGAAAAAGAAAAGTTTAAAGTACTCTTGCCGCTGTAAAAGTTATCCCTCAGCAAGAAAAAATACATTAAGGAACACAAGCATCCTGTTCATCTCCATCAGCTTCTAACTTTCTTCCTGATATAAGGAAGAAAGGAAAGATGGCAGAGAAAGTTTTGTTTTCTGGGGTTTTTTTTCTCTCTGAAATAGACCAAGCCTCTTCTTTCTACTGCTGCTGGAGGACACTACGCAAACAATGCACCTCCATTTTCCAGTCCTTCAACAGGCAACAGTGCACTCAGTCCTTCACTCACGTTCTTTCTAGATAAACGTGAATACTTTAAGCCATATTTTCATCACTGCCAGCTTTGAGAAGCCGTGTGCCTCTTGTTTTAGTACAATGAACACAGCTGCAAATGGCAGGACTCTGGCAGCAACCCAGCCTTGACTGCCCAAGTCCTAGCAACTGCTGGAGGCACCTGAAGGCGTATGGGTGTATCTTGGGATCTGACGACCTGTGCTGAGAGTGATGCTGGACGCTAGAGGAGGGCTAATGAGCCCGGCTGGAAGCAGTGCAGGAAGATGAATGGCACCTGGTAATGATCTGGCATTTACCTGGAGTGACAATGGTGACATCTGTGATTTGCCGTGATTTGTAGCTGGAAGCCAGGAGCCCTACACCCCGTTCAGGTGCTGAGGATTAAGGCAAAACCATCACTAGGCAGTCAAGATGAACGTGGTGCAAAGTACTGACCGGCCGGGGGGACCCCGTGCTGGTCCCACTGGCACCCCACACTCCCCACTCAGCCCCTCTGACCACAGCCAAGTGACCTGGCCCAGCACAAACCTGTAACACGCAGCCTTTGCCTCATGCAGTCCCAAGTGAAATCCTTGAGCAGTCTCTTCCTACACATGCTTGATTTTTCCAAGCTGTCTTCAGAGCATCAAAGCAGTGACCAAGGGCATAACCCTGCCCCTCCTCTATGGCTGAGCAGGAGGGGAAAGTGAAGCAAGATTAAATGTATCAACTGAACCCTGAAGGAGTGAATACACCTGGCAAACAACAAAGTAATTTAGCTAAAAATAACCCACAGGGATCATGCCCCCAGATGCAGGTCCAGCCAGGGGACCTGTAGAGCAGCAGTTCTCTGTAGATCAAATGGGGTAACATGCAGGAGGTCACAGAGCTCCACCTGAGATCTGGCCATGTCACCTGGGCTATGGAACAGGGTTCATAAAAGAAGAGCAGTGCATTTCCCCATAATATTTTGAAAGAAATTTTACAATGCTTGTCATAATAATCTGAGATAATATTCTGAACTGCTGAGAAGCCTAACAAAAACTTTGAAAATTACTTATGCATGCTAAGCAAAACTGAACCAAAACCTAACATAACTTCTAGGAAAAAAAAAAACCAACTTGTTAAATTTCATTGGAAGTTCTACATAATAACTTAATGATTTCACTTGTGTCTACCCACACAAATGAATTTGCAGCTTTTAGAAAGTAAAAACTTTACTGATTTTTACTTGCAAGATCCTCTCTTCATGTCTCAAAACTAGAAGTTCTTCACTTAATGTTACCTGAAACTATTTTGAGTATCATCAATATTTTATATAAATATATATATTAAAATATATAAATATATATTAAAATATACAAATATACATAAATATATATTACTATACATACACACACACCAAACAATGCAATAAACACAAACCACTAACTGAGAAAAAAAAAGTGCAAGTAAAGGTGACTCATCCTGTCCCAGAGTTGGTATATTTGGGATCCATTTGTCTTTATGTCTCACTGCAGTATTACAGTGAATGAATGGTGCTTCTGACTGGAACTGCACAACACAAGGCTGCACAACATTCCTCTTACCATCTCACAACTAGTGTCACTTTGTAAAAGTCTTTGAACACATGATGCAAGTTCTATCCATTTTATCAAAGTTTTGTCACAGTTAATGAACACCAAAGAGCACACATGAGAAAATAGGGAAGTGGCAGGAAATCTGCTGGGTTTGGAGCTGTTACTTAGGTAATAGAAAAATATTATTTTAATTTCTGCTAGGAATAACGCATATGCTTTGATTTGTTAAGTCTTAAACAAACATGAGAATTAAGGAAGCAGAAATGCACCCCCATGTTGCACCTCCTCCAAAGGATGTGGGCTTCCCTGAAGGCAAGATCAGCTCCCACTCCCCACCGGTTCTGCAGAGCCGCGGTGAGGATGAACACGCTGCTCCTGTTCACTGAAACGTGTCCCTGGGCTGCAGCTGAGAACCATATCCAGCCACGTTCCTAAGCAACCCCACACTCCCTCCACACCCTCCCCCTGCTGCCACCGCTAGACAAGAGGTTTTAATCATCAATTCACCCTGCATCCAATGTGCATGAACCCCATTTGGAGAGGCTTGGGCACAGCACTGCATTAAGCAGCATCAGCCCTGATTTTGTCTTCACCAAGGCATGCAGACTGCAACTGGAACACTGCACTTTTACCTTTCAGTTGTTTATAAAGAAAAGCTTTTTTAAAAATCCTGGCTTAAACATAAAATAATGCAAATACAAGCTAAAAATTTGTATTCTTGCCAGCAGGTATGAAGACATTCTGTTAGAGGTACTGAGGGTTAAACTTTTTTTTGACATTTATAATACTCACTGCTGGAAAAAAAATCTCGGCAAAGAATAATTGCTCCCACAGGGACCAATCCATGGGTCGCAGTTTTTAGCGCTTGATGGCAACAGAGCCTTGAATGAGATTTTCTATAAAACCCAGATTTAAGCTTGCAGCATAATCACAAAGTTTGCCCTAGCTCTAGAAGCTGAGCTAAAGCACCACTTCTACAGTGTAATTATTCTACATATGTTCCAAAAACCCATGGGGAAATTTTATTATTCAGAAGAATAAATAGGGTAAAAATAAATGGTTTTTAATTTTAGCCAATTTTTAAACTCCTTATGAATTTTCATTTTTCTTATGCAAGTTTAAGTCCATGGGAGAAAGGATTTGCCTTGAAGAAATAATTAAACTTTCATCTTCAGTTATGCTTCTTAGCAAATACACAGCCACCCACATAGCACACAACGCCTAAGTGCTGTTCAGTGACAGTGCCAACATAATCACCAACGTCTCATAATCTTCCTTTCAGTTTCAAATTGAATATTTGAAGTTTGAACTTGTGTTCAACAACCCAGAGCAAGTAGAAATGCAGTAAGGGCTTAGGTTAAAAGGGCGTTGGTGTCCCAGCATAGAGCTTTATGTGCCCTCAATAGATTTTCGAAGACATTAAATATTCTGAGAGAGTAAGACATCATTTGGGATATGCAAACCCACCACCTTAAGGATAATAAAAGATTATAACACTCAATTTATGATGACAATGTCTGGACCAAATTTAGTCAGGTGCAGAAGTCAGAATTTTTAAGGGAAGGGAAGCTGAGGAAGCAGGTTCAGGAAGATCCAGACACACTTTGCAACGAAGTTTACCGTGACATCTTCTCCAACTCCTGGGAATACTTCAACATTCCTTTCTTTATGCAGGGACCAAATAAATGACCACACAGGTGCTTTGTAGGCAGGTAAAAAATCTGCACATCCCCTCTCTGGTAAACACCTTGCACCCTGTTCACAGGGTCCCCCGATCCATTCACTGGCCTCAAGCCCCTCTGGACAAATGCTGCTCCTTTTGCCTGGAGCTCAGGCTGCTTTCCAGCACCTGAGTTGGCTGAAGAAAAGGGCAGAAAAACCAATCACCAACAGTGGAAATCAGAGGTTAATGCAGACTGAGGGACTGACACAGGATTAATTTTCTATCGTTATTTAAACTGCACAAGGGACCCAAATCTAGCTCCCAGGGCCTATTACAGGTGATAAAACCACTACATCGATCCCAAGTGTTAGAGCCAATATGAAAATGAAGTACAAAGTAAAACAGAAAACTACCAGAAAGAAGTTATACCATCTACCCAAGAACTTCTTCAAGTGACAGAGGCCTCCTTGCCCTGCCAGCCCCAAACAACCAACAAACCCACCTGATCCAAACAAATTCTAGACCCCCTCAGAGGTCTTATGGACACAAGTCTCTGATCTGCAGCTGCAACAGAAACAGCACTGGCCAGGACCTTCCTCAGTTTACTGGTTTCTTGTCATGCAATACCCACTTCCTTCTCACAAAGACAGAATTACTGATGAAAAGCAGATGACTCCTCCCTCAGCATAAACTTGCCAGAAATCTCCCCAAATCTTGCAGGATTGGGAAGCAAACTCCTGAAGGCTATTACAATTTCTAACCCAAACAACATATTAATAACAGACATGTTCTTCTTCTCTTCCTTCAAGCACACAATAAAAATAAAAAAAACCTGGAGAGTTGACCCAATGTAATGTATTACACCCAGCATCAAACCTTCCACTACAGAGCAAATCTAGAGGTTACACAGGCAAAAGACTATTAATAAATCACATCTAACATCCTGAACTTCACAGTCCTAACTCTTACAACTCTTACATTGTGCACCCAAACAACTACACACAAGTTTTGCAAATTATCTGCTAACCAGAAACAGAAGAATGCTCGCCCTCCTCTGCCACTCAGTACTGACCAAGAGGACATAGCAGGTTCATTCTGAAATAAGAAAGAGCAGAAATCCAGTCCAATACTCCTGAAGGATATGGCACTTTACAAGAGGTTTGCATCAAGTGAGAAGTGATAGCAACTGTACCTTACACTAATGGATTAATCTGTGGACCCTTCGCACATCTCATTAGTTCTTTTAAATACAAAGATTTCAATAGATGAATTGGGAGACCCAGAGTCAGTTGTCAGCAAAGCTCGTCACAGCTCTTACTTGCCAAGACTGCCTGAAGGTTCAATTTGACATTAGCAGAAACATCACCTCTGCTGTCTACTGTCATTCAGATTCCTTTCCAGTCCTAGAATTTTCCATCCCTTCTGCCTACCTACCAGAGGAGGTGTCCTGCCAGACCTGTTGTTTGTGAACAAAGGACAAGTGGTGGGTGACTGGTGGTCAGTGACCATCTTGGGCAGAGTGACCATGAAATGTTAACGTTTTCTATACTGGCTGAAATAAGGAAGGACATTAGCAGAATTTCCACCTTGGACTTATAGCAGGCAGACCTTGGCCTGTTTAGGACACTGACTGACAGAGTCCTTTGGGAGTCTGTCCTGAAGGACAAAGGAGTCCACAAGGCTGGATATGCTTTAAAAAGGAACTGTTAATTACTCAGGAGCAGGCTGTCTCCATGTGTAAGAACACAAGTCGCTGGGGAAAAAGACCAGCCTAGTTAAACAGAGAATTTAGGCTGGAGATTAGGGAAAAAAAGAGAATCTATCATCTCTGGAAGAGGTGTCAGGTAACTTGGGAGGACTACAAGGATGATGAGAGGTCTTGTAAGGGAAGATCGAAAGAGTCAAAGCCCAACTAGAACTTGATTTGACCGCTACAGTCAAAGACAACCAAAAAGTTTCTGTAAAAACCTTGGCAGCAAAAGGAGAGTCAGGAGTGTCTTCATCATTTGTTGAATGCAGTCACAGGCAATGAGGAAAAGGCAGAGGTACTTAACTCCTTCTTTGCCTCAGTCGTCAATATCAGGACAAGCTGTCCTCAGGATCCAGCTCCTAGAGCTGGAAGTTGGTGATGGAGAGATGAATGAAGTCCCCATAATCCTGAAGGAGGTGGTTAGTGACCTGCCCTGCCAATTAGACACTCACAAGTCTATGGGCCCTGATGGGATCCCCCAGAGCAGCAAAAGAACTGGCCAAAGCACTCTCCATCCTCTACCAGCAGTCCTGGTTAACTGGAGAAGTTCCAGCTGACTAGAAATTAGCAAATATAACATTCATCTACAAGAAGGGTTGGAAGGTTGATGTGGGGAACTCCAGGCCTGTCAGCCTGACCCCAGTTCTGGGCAAAGTTACGGAGCATATCATCCTGAGTGCCACCACACGGCATGTGCAGGACAACCAGGGGCTCAAGCCCAGCCAACATGGATTTATAAAAGTCAGATCCTGTTTGATCAACCTGATCTTCTTCTATGGCAAAGTGACCCACTTAGCAGATGAGGGGAAGGCTGTGGATGTGTCTGTCTCAACTTCAGTAAAGCATTTGACAATGTCTCCCACAGCATTCTCATGCAGAAACTGGCAGCTTGTGGCTTAGATGGATGGACTCTGATGGGTAAAAAACTGGCTGACAGCCAGGTCCAGAGAGTTGTGGTGCATGAAGCTAAATCCAGCTGAGGCCGGTTGCTAGTGGTGTTCCTCAGAACTCAGTTTTGGGGCTGGTCCTGGTTAACAGCTTTATTGATGATCTGGATGTGGGGATGGAGTGCACCCTCAGTAAATTGGCAGACACTCAGTTAGGTGGGAGTGTGGAGGATGGGAAGGCTCTGCAGTGAGACTTGGACAGACTCGATCAATGGGCCAAGGCCAACGGGGTGAGGTTCCACAAGGCCAAGTGCCACGTCCTGCACTTGGTTCACAGCAAATCCCTGCAGCTCCAGGTTGGGGCAGGAGTGGCTCAAGAGCTGTTCAGCAGAGAGGGACCTGGGAGTGCTGGTTGACAGCTGGGTCAGTACAAGCCAGTGTGTGCCCAGGTGGGCAAGACACCAATGGCACCTGGGCTGTACCAGCACCAGTGTGGGCAGCAGCACCAGCGCAGTGCCTGTCCCTCTGTGCTGGGCAGTGCTGAGGCCACACCCCCAGTGCTGTGTCCAGCTCTGGGCCCCTCATGTGAAAAAGGACATTGGGGGGCTAGAGTGTGTCCAGAGAAGAGCAACAAGGCTCATGAAGGGTCTAGAAAACATGCCCCATGAGGAGTAGTTGAGGGAGCCGGGTTTGTTCAGCCTGGAGAAGAGGAGGCTCAGACCTCAGTCTCTACAACTCCCTTACAGGAGGGTGCAGTGAGGTGGGGTTGATCTCTTCTGCTGTGCTTACAGTGAGAGGACAAGAGGAAATGGCCTCAAGCTGAGACAGGGAAGACTCAGATTAAGTCTCAGAAACAAATTTTTCACTGTTTGGGTGGTGGAATAGTTTGCTCAGGGAGGAGGTGGAGTCACCACTCCTGGAGGTGATTAAGAGGAATCTGGATTTGGCCCTGGGAAAGGGTTTAGTGGTGTAAGGTTTACCGTGGTGGTGCTGAGTTGATGGCTGGACTTGATCTTAAAGGCCTCTTCCAACCTTGATTCTATGATTACATAACATCATGTAATGGCAACCCTGATCTTGCATTTTTCAATACTGCTATAATGAATACACTCAAAAACTACCACCTGCCAAAAGAGTACACAGTTCTGCACAATCCATCCCCTAGACAGATGATGCAACAACAGAAAACCAAACAAAAATCAAACAAACAAAAGAGCCATCCCAACAGACATTAGCAAAGCTGCTTAATAAGCTGTAAGGTTTCACGTGCACTCTATGATGATGAGGATGCTCTAAGAACAAATTTGGAAAAGAATTTATGCAGCAGGCATGCCAGCAGCAAGGAACAAAATCTGCTTTTTCTTTTCATGTGTGTAAAAAAAGTTTAATTTTCAGGTCAGTGTGTGACATCATGACATTAATGGACAGTCTTGGTATTCTATCCATTTCCTTCAAGTTGAGCTTCTGGTCTCTGATCACGATCACAAGCAATTCCGTTTATCAAAAGATGGCCAACAAACAAAGTTCTCATCTCTCTGCTTCATCAGTAATTAGCAAAAATTATGACGTAAAGCTTACAATGCAGACAAAGCCTCACATATGGTAGAATCTCTACTTTTGACTTGTCTGAACAAGCATGAACAAAATCCACATCAAACAATAATTTCAGCCTGCTGTCTTTTACAATGAGTTTCATTTCACATATCTCCAATCTTAGCTTGTCATTAGCAATGTTAATTAGTGCAGTATCTCAATGGCACACTAGATTCAGTAAAAACTGAGATCATTGCTAATTTGAGAAGAAAGCTTGTTCTTCCTTTAATATAGTAATAGTTGCTGCAGTGACTAATAGTAATAGTCACTGTAGAAAACATCCATAGAAATTAATAATGCTTGCAATTTTCGATCAGTTACAAAATTAAAAATAAAAATTGCTACTACTTTTTCATTTCCAAAAAGATAATCAAAGGATAATTATGAATGATCACATTTTTAATGTTACTAACCCTGTGAGGACATACAATGACACAGCATTCAAAGTTGGGTTATCCCTTGCTATGCCACGAGCCAAGCTCTCTATGAACACACATGGTGTACATCCTGCCACAGCTTTTTCTGAAGGGAACCATTTCCAAATACAAGCATGGTATTTGTTCTTTGGTATTTTTGGGATGATAGAGGGGCTTATTTTAAATCTCTCACATGGTCCAATTTCACAGGTTTTTTGTAGAAGGTAAAATCCAATTATGTGAAATTTCAATCACAAGTCACAAGAGTGGCCTGTACAATTAAACAGAACTCTTGCACCAGGAGATGACTGCAACAACACCTGAGCTTCCCCCAGGACCTCCTGCAAAGGGAAAATGCTAAGAGGTTACTGGGAATATACTGAAACTGCTCTGCTCCCTCCCAGCAGCTAACGGAGTCCATCACCAACCACCACGAACATACTGAGCAGCAGTTCAGGTAAAATGCGTCTCCGAGGTTGCAGTGCCCCAAGAAGTTTCTAACTCCCACATTTCTCCTCTCTGCTGGGCAGAAGGGGGAGAGCAGAGCAATTAGAAGTGGGTATGTTTTTGCCAGGGGTGGGGCAGCTGAAATCCCTCCAGTGGATTTACATCTCTTAGAGCAGATGAGGTGCTGAGACAGGAGGTCTTCATGCTCACAGGTAACCCTCTCCCCCATTTCTGCTGAGTTGAGTGTGCATACATTTGCAATGGTGCCTCTGTATGTCACAGAAGAAAAACAATGCTCAGGGGTTTTCTAAAGCAATTTTTAAATTCAGATTTATTTAAAGACTATTTATAACCTTACTTTAGCTGGATTAGGAAATGAGTGGTGACAGCCTCATTTAAAACATCAAAGGACCAGCTGTACGTAGGGAAGGTAGGCAGGAGGGGAAGGCTGCAGGAAGTGTCTCTTTGAATCCAGTTGCTGTTCCAGGCAAACACATGATATCTGACTTCCCTCTGGGCACTGAACTCATGAGATTCAGCAGCTTGCTCAAATGAAGCAATTAGCAGTTTCCCAGCAATTGCTGTCAGAGCTGTCAGCACTAAGCTACCTGCCTGGCCCTGGACACTGTAGGTCATTTCATATTACCATTTTTAGGAAGTCCTGGGTGAGCCTGGCTGCCCATAACATGAGCACAGGTACAAACCCACGGGCTCAGCTACTCCTTCCCTGCAAGCTCCAGTGCATCCATGTTGAACAGAAGCTCCTGGGCTGTTGTGTAATGAAGATTTCTTGCTAAAAACAGAGATTGTGGCTGATTCACTTCTTCCTTCAACCCTAATGCCGGAACTAGATACACAGACAGAAAAATAGTATCAGGTACAGGATCATCTTACACCAAACCACCATCCAGACAGCAGGCAGACTCCCGTCCTACCACACAGACCTGCAGAAACAAAGGAAAAACTAGTGGATTGCTTTGGGGTTTTTAAAATGCAGGGAAAGGTCACCTTCACCTCTCTCTCAGTTTTTCATGTATTTTAAAGTTTTAAAACTAACCTTTTGATAGCAGCACCCTACATTTAAAAACACATCACCTCTAATTGCAAGGCAGTTTGGGAAATAAGGCAGTCTAGCCATTTCCAGGCTACACAATGCTAACTGTTAAAGAAACAAAAAAGAAGAAAAAGACATAAAAGATGTATCAGTAACTGAGCAGACTGACATCTTGCTTGAGACTAACAGAGTGCTGGTCTCTTGTTTAATAAAAATACACAAATATCAGTGAGGGCCATGACACAATTCAACACCATTCCCATGCCAAAAAGCAACAGTGAAATATTCACCTGTATTCTTGTCAGCTGCAGTGGGCATTCTTATTTACTATCCACGCACACTTATGTGAAGGACTTATGAAGGTTATAATTGAGTTGAAATTCTATTCATGAAAATGGAAATGGACTCATGAAAATGGACTCATGAAAAAAAACCAAATATTTTTGAAGAACATTTGCTGCAGAAGTCAGTGACTTTTTCCAAAACATTCAAAGAGCAAAATCATCAGAAAATCGTAAGCAGCAAATACCGATTAGCTAAAATAATCAGCATTTCACTAAAAGGAAATACTCAAAGGAAAAGAAAATTATTCTGGGTATTTTCTCTTTTTTAGTGAACTAACATGTATGTTTTATTTTCAGTTTGTTCCACTGGAGCACAGGAGAGAGAGAAAAATGAAAGATGAGAGCCATAACCTGTGAGAGCGCTCTCAGACTTCCACAGATGGTGAAATTTAACACTGACAGATACAACAGCAACTCATCTCAGAGCCCAAGCCCTGCTCTGGAATCAGGGACAGCACTGAAAAGAATAGGGATAAAGAACTTTTATCAGCCTCAGCTGGTAAGAGAGGCAAGGTGTAAAGATAGTCTGTAAGCATTGTAAACCAAGAAGAAAAAACCTCTGTAACCGCTTTCTTGCCATTTTATTCTTCAAATTATTGCCGTTATAGCAGAATGGAGTTTAAGTTTAGTATTAACTGCTACAAAATCCCCACAATTATTTCCCCTCACAATGAAGGATTTTTCCTAATAGCCCATCTAGCCCCACCCTCTGTCAGTTGGAACCCATTCCCCCTTGCCCTGTCACTCCAGGCCCTTATAAGTAGTCTCTCTCCATCTTTCCTGTCAGGTCTTTCAGGTACTGGAAGGCCACAATGAGGTTACCCCAAAGCTTCTCCTCTCCAGGCTGAACAATCCCAGCTCTCCCAGCCTTTCCCCACAGCAGAGGCTGCTCCAGCCCTCTGACCACCCTGGTGTCTCCTTTGGCCTCTCTCCGGCAGCTCCACATCCTTCCTGTGCCGGGCCCCAGGGCTGGGGCAGCTCTGCAGTTGGGGTCTCACCTGAGCAGGGCAGAGGGGCAGAATTTCCCTTCCCGTGCTGCCCACACTGTCTGCTCTGTACAGTAGCCACTGCCCCCTGTAAACTAATCACTGCCCCCTGTACCCTAGCTACTGCCCTCTGTACCCCAGCCAATGCTCCTCTGTTTTGAAAGGTTCCACTCCACAGCACCAGGACCCAGGTTTTGGATACTGGACTCACAGTTATTTGCATGGTAACCCCAAGGTGCTCCCGTGTCCAGCAGCAGCAGAGGTTTCTGAGACAGTCACATAATCCAGGGAGGTGTCAGACAAGGGAATGGGTATTTAAGCCTGGTTTAGTGCTGCCTGGCATCATCAAGGCGGTGATAAATACATCATCATTTAATGAACTCAGGACTGTGCACGCACTCCTATCACAGTGACACCAATAGGGTTAATTCAATTTTTACTGTGCCTGTGAAACTTTTAGCAGAGAAACAAGGCATGCAAAAGCTGCTTTCAGCAAGGACAGTTGGAAGATAAGAAGACATCTGGCTCAAGAATGCCATGATAGACAAAACAAGGGACTGAATCTCTGGGAACCCGGGTGGGATTTATGGTAACAGGTAAATTGTAATATGCATGTAGCAACTGTACATAAGTAACACTCTTACAGAACCACGTGTCCACGTTTGGTTAGGATCTCCTGCATGAACCTCAGGCCTGAATAAGTGATGCCCTCTTTAACATAACTTTAGTGTTTGAGAGTCTTATTTTGATGTTTTGGACATTTGGTAACAACAGCACCTTCAGTGCTACTAAGAAGACGATAAATCCCCACAAAAATGGGCAATGCACACAACAGCTGTGTGTCCAGAACTCGTGATGCAGGAAGTCACTCACCTGTTGCTCCAGCATTCACTTTCACATCATTCCTCAATCAAACTGACAATTCCAAGTAGCCACCCCAATCTTAAAAATGTTCTTTTTAATAAAAAAGGAACAAATGAGGAAATGCACAGAAGATTCTACACTTCATTTGGTAAACAGTACACAGATGAAATCTAGGAAATGATAAAACACTGATCTAGAGAAGGTATCTCCAGGCCTTTAGAGCACTCAGAAACAGATGACTGTAGGTCCTAATTAGTTCTTTCAGTGTGTTTATATATATACACAAAATATTTTTGTCTATATATGCACACTTAAACAACTTTGCTGAAATCACAGATTTTATTCACACACTTCTCAAGCTGAAGAGATTTCTTTTACCATTTTGCTATTTTAACACTATATTCACTACAGAGCAGCTTCATAATTAAAAGCCTTTAATTAAAAAATATTAATTAAACATGGGATGAGCACAAATACTAAACAAACTGCTTCAGAGAAAACCCAGAATCTGACCTACCAAAATGACTTTATATGCAATTACACATGCTGTGAATTACTGCTTGTAGATAATTACCTTGGCTGTCTCCTTAAAGTCAAGCGACCACACATTAAAGTTAAATAATATCAAAACAAAATGATGTCAGGGCTGATTGGAGTTGCAGTTAAATGCATTTATTTTTTATATATCTCAGCATTAACACATGACTGGTTCAAAATCATTTACCAGTGTTTAACCAAACGGACAAAAAAATGCAACACTTAGGTCCTACATCCAGTAACAGAAAATTTAAATTGCTTTTTGGATCTCTGCCATTATTCTTACTAGCAGACAGAAGAACAGCAGACAGGGTTTACATTTCTTGGGCCCTTTTTCCCTAATGGAACAGGTGCAGGGATGAATTCCACCAGTAAAAGAAACTGAAGTTCTAATGATAGTCTCCAAGGCAGACACAGGAGAGCAGTCTGCCAAGACCTCTTGCAACAGCTAAATAACTTCAAACTCTTTCAAGGAGTGTAATCTATCAAGATGTATGGAAGAATGGAAGGCAATTTTAAATAGGTGTAATAGCTGCTCAATTTATTTTTATTTTTCAATTGAAGGACAGAAATAATCTTTTCAAAAGGTCGATGTGTTTGGAAGGAGCTAGCCAGGGAAGAATGAAAGTCCTGGAGAAAAAAGCAATATACCTTGTAGATTTACAGAAGAGTGTTTATATATGTCTTTGTTGTATGACATTTAAATCAAACTGCCACAATCATGACATTTAAAAGCACCTGAGAACAAATCCTGCTCTATGGAAATTTTTGATTGCTAATGACTTCCACAGCCAAATTTTCACTATCAGCAAGTATAGCATGGGCAGTGAGTAAAATGAACACAAAGTTCATAAATAAAGCTAAAGATAGAATGTAACCAATATATTTTTTCCCTGTTACCTGGTGGTATATATAAACACAATTTGAAGCACGGACAAATTATAGGCATGAGCCTATAGTATCTGCAGAAATTTAAACTGCTTAAATGTAACATTACGTGTTTCTCCATACTGCATATGTTCCAAGGGCTTAACTTGTCTTTTGAGCTACCTTGAAATCCTGATTTCAAATCCTGACAAATATTGAAATCCTGATAAATATTGTGGTCTCTTTATACTCCCCTCCCTGGGTGCTGCTCCAGCCTGCTTACAAGCTTTTGAAAAATTACTGCCAAGAAAGAACAGTAACTGACATATGACTGCTATTTTCTATTTCTTCATTATGCAAATACTTCGAAAATTGAAAATACCCTATTCAAACCAAAAATAAATGGACTTGATGATCAAAACCATGCTTTATAAGATAAATGCCGATGATCTAATGTAAATATTGATTCAAGAAAGGAGGTAATGTTTTCCTTAGATCTAGACACATCATTACTGTACCAGTTAGGACCAGCCAAACCCCTCATGGATGCTTGTACAGCACGTTCTTTTCAACATAAGGAGATATCTGCTGCTTTCTTATTGACTTCTCAGCAGCTGTAGGACCCATTACACCTGTGAGCTGAGCTCCTTGTACAGGCTAAGTACAGGTACTGCTGGCTTGCAATTGCAGGCAAAATGCAATTGAACACAGCCTTTCACAAGAGTCTTGAACTCCCACACATGCAGTCTCCTAAGCATAACCCGACTAAAGGCAATGTTTAACCATGAACACAATTTTATTGGATGGTGTCAAACAATGAAAAAAGCTATTTCATAAAGCTTCTGTAAATTACTGTAACTCCAGGAAGAGAGATATGCTATGCTTAACCAAAAAAGGATCACCCCTCATCAAATATGTTTGAAACAGATGAAGTACCACCTCAAAATAATAAAATAATGCTTACAATGGCCTTCAAACAGCAATGTGCTGTCAGTCTCAACTGAATCCATGCTAGTGCATTCTCTCAGCAATTGCTTTTTTCCCTACTACAGAGAGATATTCTCTTTTTTATTATAATTACTGTAAGAACTCTTACCTCTCCATCTCGTATTCTTTCATTCCTACTTTTACGGCCTTCATTACCTGTAAGATACATATTAGCATGGGACAATCATAGCAGGAGGGAATCTCATATTTATATATTTACAACTTATGACTATCTCCAGAGAAACCTATATTACAAAAATATCATCTGTACTTCATTTAAATTTACATCAGTAGATGCATTTTAAAACTACACTGGAATCAAACATTTTAATCTTTAAAAATGCCTGCAGTCTCCAGCAATAAAGTAAGTTTAATTGTCAAACCACTATATCCTAATGAAGTGCAGATCATCAAAATACCAATGTTTAATTGTGAAAGCTCTGGTGGACATGGTAGCAAGTCCTTTTGTTCTACTTTGGCAAAACAAAGCTATGAACTGGATTATCCTACAATGGGAGAGTCTCTTTTATCCTTTGCAATCTCAATCAACAGAAAACTACTAGAGTTAACATTGGTTTACAAGTCATAAATCTGATCTTTGTTCTCAGATTTGCTAAGAAAGTTTTATTCCTTTGTCTGTTTTTGTATTATAGAAGTTCTAGGCAGCTGCTCTACAGAAAAAAATATTCTCAGATGTGTTAAGATTATTCAAGGATGATGAAAAACCAAGGAGTATGAATGCAAAATGACTATCCCTTGAGTTTTCAATTTTACAATATTCATTTTAAAACATTCTTACACTTCACAGTTTGGATATCTGAGGAGCAGGAGCCAAGACAACAGCTGAGCCAGTAACCTCATCAGCTGCTTTTACCTAAGCTCCCTCTGCTCATCACCACTCTCAGAACTCGTGGCATATCTGCATCACCATATGGAGTACACGACTGACACCCAAGTCAATTTTGTCATCACCACCAGCAGAGCAGTACAGCTCCTCTGGTTTAGTGCCAGGTCCAACCTGAGCAGCCTTGCTGAGAGCCTGGACTTGTCCTTGCCACACTGGTATGGCAACAGAACAGCAGGGTTCAGCACTGCCCCAGGGACATACCCAGCTCTGAGCAGCACCCTGAGGAATACTTTCCGTGTCCTACACTGTGCATGGAAAGACTTTCCCAGTTCATCAGGATCTGGAGACAATCGCCTGCTAGTTGAACTTTTCAGAGCTGCACATGGGCCTGAATAATCTTGATCTTTTCTTTCTCCATCATTATACAGGCGTTTGTGCATACAGAACAGATAGATAGCAAGCAGGTCACCTTCTGCTGAGGCTCCAGCTCTTACCCAAACCCACACTTCATTTCTCACACATCACAAACGCACCAGTGAGTTCAAGGACAATGCAAGGTATATTACTGGGCTGTAATAGGAGGGATATTATCCTCTTATTTCTATCCAGCCTTTCCATTATTTTATTACTGAGCAATTCTGGGTTGCTGGGGACATTTTCTGAGCTACACTAAGAGCAAAAATTATTAACAGTAAAGGATCCATTACCTCTTTATGAGCTTCACTGGAGATTTTATTGGTGTAGCGCAGAACTTCCAACTCCATGTCTGTCTTAATGACACGACTTAAAGAGAAGAAGAACAGATAGTATGTTAGGCTGCAACTTCACAGGTTAAGAATACAAAATGAAAAAACTCTGAAAATAATATGCATCACCTATAATAAGATTAGATCAAGTACACCTCAAGAGCAAACAGCTATTACAGTATTCATGACAGCAAAGTATTGTTGGCATGATTCAGCATTAGCAAAACAATCTTACAAAGGGAAGTCACAAGAATTTCAAACATCAGCCTGCCCTATTTAATACTTATAAACAAGTGGTTCAACCAACATTTTTTCAACTCATTCTACAATATATTAGGAACAAAACCAGTGCAATTCTGCATTTGCCATGTCTCTAACACTACTTCAAATGGAACATTTCTACAAACATACTTGATTTCCTTTTAAACACAATTTGAAACTATTTTACATAATTAAATTCCCAGAGTTCCAGAATTTCTGTTCAGCACATCCCCAACTCTCAGGCATTTGCAATACCTCAAAAGGTGGGCAGGGGGTGATGTGAAAAAATGCTATTTTTGTTTGGTATTAAAAAGCCTAAACCATGAAATTCAGAAACCACAGCAGTAGTAATTACAGCCATGATGTCCATTCTTTTACCTGCTTCTGAAGGAAAATAAAAAACAAAAAACCCCAAATGAACCAACACCCTAAAAACCCCATCCTACTCTTTGTGCCTTATGAGATACTGAATTTGTGTATGTTTATGAGCCTTGATACTCTCTTCTGAACTCTCCTCAAAAATGCACTGTTTAACTCTTCTCTACTACATGTACTTCTATCATGTATTTCAAATTAAAGCAGCAAGTTAGTGTGACATGAACAGTAAAGCAGACACAGCTCCGTAACCTCTATTAAACACCACATACTCCTTCCACTGCTACACAAACAGAATTCCTAGTATTTTTCATGCCCATCTCAAAGGCAGCTGTGAAGTATATACTTACTGTTTACAAAGTAGAGAACTACATCTATTGAATTGCATGAAAATATTTCAATCATATTTTTGAGCTGCACTCTAGAGTCTGCAGCAGTTACAAAGAACCATAACTGTTACATTTTGAAACTGCCACCAAGACCCCTCTTTTTATTGTAATATGCTCCTCCTCACACTGCTGCAGAAAACTATTTACTGTATTTCTGCTCTGTAGTTTGTTTTAATGGGTCCAGAAACAGGTTTCTCAGCCATCAATGCCTCTGATGTGAGAATACAGCATTTCCCACAGATGGTGCACTGCTACAGAACAGTTACTCCTCTTCAAACACAAGTCTTCTGGCAAGAGTAAAGGCACCTCTGTAAAATCCTGATATTGATCAAAATGCTTTTACAAACAGAAACACTGTAGAGGGGAACGGATGGACTGTCTTAGTCAATTGGAATATGACACAAAATAATCACTATGCAATTGAGAATGAGAAGTAAAAGGTTTTAAAATACACAACCAGGTGAAAAAATTACACTGGGATGGTAAGATCTGCTGACCAGGAATGAGGAAACAAACTGCTGTTCCTGACTTTCAGCCAAGACATAAAAAAGAGTAGATCAAATATATTCCAGTTAGAATGAGGTGGCAAAGGCTTATAGATTTTTTTTTTTTTTTAATCCTGTTACTTGGAAGACTGCATGTGCTGGCAGGGTAATTTAATACTTGTTTGATGTGCCTTTATATTACTTTCAGTATACAGCACATATCCATGATCTGCAACTGTCTGAAAATTAGGTTATTTCATAATTCAATTGTCTAATCTCTTTGCTGGAATCTGCTAGTAATACAAGTTAGTAACTGCTCCACATTGAGTGCAAACAGTATTAGAAACCACTTCCCTTGACTTGGGCATAAGGCTTCAGGATCAAGATATTTGTATGGGATCACAGTTTCAGAGGTATCTGTTTGAATATAGGAATTCATGCTCAGCCTCAGACTGACTATTTATGTAATGCAACCCCTTCATTTACACAAGGTCAGGCACTGAAATATTTTGCAGAAAATATTTAGTCATTCTGAGACCAGCAAAAACCACGACCCAACCACTGGGAAGGAGGAGAGGGAGAATGTACAATTGTGCAGAGAACAGGATCAACTTCACCCTACACCAGATACTGAAAAAGTTCCTGGGCTCCTGTGTTACAGTGGTACTGTTGATGGAGTTCCCACAGCATGTCTAGGTAGTAGAAAAGCATGTATTTCACCACTTTCTCACTGTTTTGATGGTGCAAAAAGCAGCACCTCCCAAGCCAGGTTTACAGCAATGGTTGGCACTTCAGGGCAATCTTGCAGGTGATGAGTGTCCACAGTTCTCATGATGTTTTCCCTCATTTCCAAAATAAGGATAGGAAGAAAATCCCACCTTTTTTCATGAATGTGAATTTCAACAGTCTATTAAAAACAGCTCTTGGACCAGCTACAGCCTCCGCATAAATGAATTAATATTTTAATGGGAACAAGTAATTTCCAGGCTCTGGCTAATGCAATTGCCAAAATGTACAGGTCCCACATGTAAGGCATTCCTGAGATAGCAGGGGGGCCACTCGGTGCAATCCAGCTGAAATAGAAACACAAGTCTCCGACTGTCAGGATTGACCTAAAACTTTCACCCTTTTTTTCCCCCCTCATTTTACCAGTGTAAAACAATTTCTTCTTCCTCATTCTTTTACACATATTTTCTCCTTTTATTTTCACTTGGCCATATGAGTAGCTGGTCTTTACACACGTCAGTCATCCAACAGGAGAGAGAACCTTTAATATAAGCAAGTATCATTTCAGTCCTGAAATTGCATTTGGGCATTTTAAATGTCTGGATACCACATTACACGCATGACCTAATCAAGTGGTAAGGAGCATATAGAACTTGAGGCAATTATGAGGCTGAAACTCACATAACTCAACTGTATTTTCCTAAACCAGTGCTCTCCTCAAAGATACACAAATTGGTTCTCTATGTGCATTCTGCAGCTCTGATAATACTGCTGGAAGGATTTGTTTCCAGATATCTGATCAGTGTTTTATCAGCTGGCTTGTTTTGCTGCTTTTTAGTGTGGACCCTTAGTATCTCCTTTCTGTTTGACATACATGGAAAACACCTGGGAACATCCACTCCTCCTTTTCCTTCTGGAAATATTCGATTTACAGACCACCTAGTAAGTAAGGATGATGCCCATGCAGACAGACTTCACAGTCTTGCCTTATCTTTACCCTTTCTCACCTCTGCTGTTACATTCCCACATTTTATTTATAGAAATTTCTCTACCACAGTTTATACATTTGTGCTCTTCTGCAATGCATAAAAACTTGCTAACTGAATTAGCATCAAAGCCAGCAAACACAGCAATGCACATATGCAAAGGAGAGGTAACACAGTACAGTTCTGAAACACAGGTGCATGAACACCAAAGACAGGAGCTCAAAAAGATGTTAAGAGGCTTACAAAATAGATAGATAGAAAAACTTCTGAAAACACAAAAAGCAAATGCACAGCTTTAAGACTAACATACAGATCACTTTTCACAAAGAAGTAATTATAGCTTTCCATCAAAATAATGTAAAATACAGAACATATGAAATCTTCCACACAGAACTATCAAAACCCATTTGCATTGAGATTACAGGAAAATACAGTATATAGAGGCACAAAGAGAGCTGCACATAACTGTTTACTTCTAGCACCACCACAATTATGATAGACAGACACTGGCAAAATATAGGAACAAAAGGCCATTTGGCAAAGTGTTGATGTCAAAAAACCTTCTTCTGATTAGTAAGGAGATAATTTGGACAAGTTTGAATTTTTTCTTCTGTTAGATGACATTTTCTTTTCAAAACACTGAAATCAAGACTTAGCATATCCATTCACTATGTAATTTGAAGTGGAAGCCTTTACATTTAAAATTAAAGTTTTAAAATTAGTTTGGAAATACACCCACTCAAAAAAATGAAACAAACAAACAAACAACAAACAAACAAACAAAAAATAAAACAACCATCATCTACAAACTGCTGAAATCCAGTGTAAGGTTGAATTGTTCTATGTTTTATCCTTAAGTTCCATACCAAGTCAGAAAATGCTGAGATCTTGAAAACGTAAGCAAGAGAGGCAACAGATCCTTCACCATGAACACTTTGCCCCTTGTCAGTATTGAACCATTTTTTCTGCATTTTATTAGAAGACTGTATAATACTAGAGTTGCCTTTTGTAGCTCACAGTTCTCCCTGGCTGGTTCAGAAAACTCAGCTATTTCGTCTCTAGCTGGCAGTTTGACAGCATGGCATAGAGCAAAGTTCTTCTGACAAGTACCATGTAAAACACAGTAGTTCAGAGCTTGCCAAATCTGAAATGAAATGCATCCCTGCAAGGAGAGCATTCAAAGGATGCAATTTCCTACCCCAGAATATAACCCAAAAGAATTCATCTTCCTAAAAGAAGAATTTTCTGAATTTTAAAAATATCCCTTCCAGAGAAACTTTCTTGGCTGGTAACTTGACATTCCAAGGAGATCTCTACTTTAGTAAGCTTTAATATACAGAACCTGTCATTCACATGTTGATTTAACCAGACACTTAAATCCTAACAACAGTCTTTAGCATACTTCTGACTTCAAATGAAAGCCACCAAACTCTGCAAAACATTTCTGAATGTGAATCTGAACTTTTTCTTTACTTAGAATTCCCTTTCCTTGAAAGCCAGGTGTAGGGAAGGTGCATACCAAGCATCGTTCTTCCATCAGGCTGCAGGCAGAACTAAATCAGAATTCCAGGCTGCCACTCACAATTCACTGAAGAGATGATTCTTTCTACGCCAGCTCCAAGTGCTGTCCTTCTACTGCCTCAATGCTCCACCTCTCTCAGTACAGCCTCCAGGGCATGGACCTTATGTTTGTCCATACCTGAGCTTCCTAAAGAAGATTTAATTACCCTTTAATTGAAACCACAGAGGAGAAAAGCTTATCAGGTGACACCTTGGTAAAGTGGATGGATACAACCTGAAACCTACCTTGGGAAAAACTCTGCAACCCTACTCCAAAGCCTTCTGCAGCTAAAATTGCCATCTCTGTCCCTGTTGTCCTGCTGTGTCTATAGAGCAAAGCTTGGAAGTCAGACAGGGCCCTCTCCAGGTCCTCTTCCTCACCCCTCTTAAATTCAGAAAGCAAGCCTACAACATAACTTCTCTGTTTTGGAAAAAGAAAGGCACAAACTCTAGAAGGACAGAACAGGCAAGATCTAAAAACAAGTACCCTATGCCTTCTATGTCACAAAGCCCTCACATTCCCCCTTACACTCATCAGCAGGAGCCATGAGTCCACTACTACACAGCTCCAGGCCCATCCACAACTCAGGGATGCAACAATGTCTACACAAAGCTCCCCTGCTTCCCACTTTCCTTTTACAGCTTTGTGTTGTGCCAAGCAATGAAAAATATCTGCAACAGCAGATATGTGACGTTTTAATAATTCTACATGTTCTGATCACTCTGATGCTCAAAAAACATCTCCACAGTTTTCAAGCTGGCTATTAGCTGTAGATGAAGACAGCAGAAGATGGTTGTCAGCATATGTGCTGAAAATAAACATTAAAAAGCATAACATATAGTAGCATGTAATACAATGTGCTACAAGGGTGGTAGTCAAAGGGCACACCTGTGTTTTGTATTTTAAGATTTAAGCTTATCTGTCTTAAGTAAGGATTTGCTTCCTCATTTCTAGATTAATACACAAAAAAAAGCTTAGATAAAAACCTAATTCATTAACAAAAATCCACTATGTTCTTTCTTCAGTAATTTCCTAAATGGAAAACTCGGTAGCCTTAGTTATAGAGCAATCCTGTGGACAAAGTCAGCAACGTTGACCAAAAGAGGAAAACAAGTAAAATGCAGTAGCTGTGCACTTAGACACACACGTAATTTGTTTGTTTCAGATAGGCTACAGCAGAATTCCCCAAGAATTATAAAGTACAGTTATATGAATAATAATTCAACAAAATCAAGGCTGTTAAAATAAATCCCGGAGAAAAAAAATAACACCTAATTAAATGATACCTGTTTTGACAGATTTTTGATCTACATTTGATTTCTTTTGCTAGAATAGAAAGTATCCTCAGTTCTTTTCCCATTCATACAAATTCATATCTACATGAATGTGACTTAAACCCTAACACATCCTATAGAAATGTGTATCCAGATACAATGCTTAAGAAATGCTACATAAATTCTTTGGGTTTCAATGCTGTTAACTAACCCTATTATTACTTTTGTGCATTATATCCAGTCCATAACATGAAATCAACTTAAAATTAAAACTCCTGTGGTAAAGTAGGAGGCTTCTGCTGAGGGAATCTCTCTGAAGCAATGGTGCAGTATAAACATGTTCAACACTACTCAAAGAGAAAGACTTTATGTTACTCACCATTCTGCAATTTCAGGATGAAGAATTTTGTTGTTCACATTAAATCTAAAAAAACCCAAAGACACTAATATTAAAAAGCAGCCAGACACAACAGCAGAGACTACATATTGACTCTTGTTTTTTCAACCGTATCTTCTCTGAGGAAGTAAATCAACAACAAATATTGTATGGGAATTCAACAGAGAACCCAGCGAGAAGAATGCATTTATTTTTGAAATACATGAGACTGAACTGAATAAATAATTTTAAGGATGTGCAGAACCCAGTGTAACAGTATGTTTGAGACACGCTTATTACACTTCTTCTGACAAAGACAAAATGTTAGGTTATCAGTTCACTGCTGTGAGTGTGGGGTGGACCAGACTGACCTCCAGAAGTTCCTTCCAAATTATTCTGTGGTTTTTATCTAGCTCCTCAAACACCCTTCAATGAAATTAAGCACAGTGAATTACAGATTGCATCCTTTTTTTCATGCCTTCTCACTTTTGTGTGCACAGAAGGTGGCCATGTGATAAAGAAGCTTGCTTAGAAGACAGTGAAAAGGAAAATGACCTCTCCATGTCTGTTCCAATCTACAGAAGAGGCAAAGCAGAAGATTCCAACTCACCTTGGCTTCTGACACTTCACAATTTTTCTGTTTATTTTCTACATGAGCAATTCATGTACTCTTGGAATGATTTTGAGGCTCTCTAAACAATAACACTACAGTGGCCAATCAAGTAAGAGGTTGAGTAATTAGGTGGAACACAAATGGATTTTCAAGCATTGTTAAAAGGTTTTTTTTCTTAAAATTTAAATGCCAAAGGAGTGTTCCACATGAAAATATTTTTGTCTGCTCAGTACTGTTGGCTGTCCAGTTAGGGCATTTAAGAGGATTAAGATGCTACAAGGCTCCCAACAGTTCTTCAACAGAATGCTGTAAGGCAACAGTTCATTTTCCCACATTTCTGAAGGAAAAAATTAAATCTATTCCAGGTTATTAGGCATTCTTTGTACCTCATAAGGAGCCAATGAAAGCACAAATCCAATTAAAAAAATTACTTAGAAGTCACTTCTAATTGTATAAGGGTCTTCCTGCATCCTGAGAAAGCCAAAAAAACTCCCAATGTTTCTCTTTTTCAGAAACAGATGCTCATAAATGTATAAAATCCTAATGAGGAGAAGGCTAATAGCTCTGTATTCCTACTCCAAGATACAAAACAGAAACTTATCACAACATTCAACAAGGACAAGCTGTACAGTATTCAATATTATGGGTATTAATGAGAAATCACCGTAAAAACAATTCAATACAAAAAGCCACCAGTCACAGAAAAATGCATCATTATAGAAGAAAATTGGTCACTAAGAACCAAGAAAGTATCAAAATGGCATATTTTCAATTTAATCATCACCATTGCAAAAATTATCACTTACATACACCAACGCAGAAATAATTCTAGAATGAGAGACAGTAAAATACAAATTTATACAGAAGAAAATATACGAATGACATAGTAAAATCAATCTATGAATATTCTAACAACACAAAAGCCTGAGCTCCCTGTGTGGCTGAAGAGCACACCAAGTGACACCACCACAGAAAACCAAGACACAGAATTACGCTGCAGCTGAAACAACAGACACAAAAGCTTTCAATACTGTCATCAGTATGTCAGACAGAAAACAGATCAATGACGGCAAACATAAGGAGACAGTGCAGCACTGGATTGTTCAACAACAGCTCTATGCAAATAAGAGTAAACTATAGTTACTGTGAAGTAACAAAAGAAAATAAAGGACAGGGAAGGGCAGTTAGAGAAGGCAGTTGACTTTGACTTTGAAAATCCACATCTC
The DNA here is from genome assembly GCA_013397795.1 of Orthonyx spaldingii. Taxonomy (NCBI): domain Eukaryota; kingdom Metazoa; phylum Chordata; class Aves; order Passeriformes; family Orthonychidae; genus Orthonyx; species Orthonyx spaldingii. Next base: position 321,233 of record VZTJ01000079.1, read on the forward strand.
AAAAAACTGTCATGATCACTTTAAGCACAAGCACAAATGGATGAAGTCAAAAGTAAATTAAATGAGCCAAACATGAACCTCATAAGAGAAGACTGTCTCACGTGAGCATTAAAAATGGGGGAAAACTGTACACTGGTGTAGGCTTAGAGCAGCTCACTTTTAAAAATGCCATTTCAGCCACAGTCCCCAGATTTTCTTTTCTGGACGTAAAGGTTCTTCTTGAACTGTCTTTGTGCTGCCAGAATCCAAGTCTTACTTACTGGCTGGGACCACCTACTATGTGGCAGTTTCTTAAAACTGTGGTTGCTGTCAATTGGGGAAGCTCATTAAACACACAGAGAGGCAGCAGGATTGAATCAGGAGGGTGCTGGTGGGTGGAGCAGAGCCAGGAGGTCATCAGCTGAACAGAAGATCTCTCTCTCACCTGAAAGACAGACTTTCTGATGTAATGCCAACTAGAAAACAAGATGCTGGACCTCTGGGACACAGCATCAATCCATATGTGTGAGAGAATCTATTGTAGGTCACTTTCTCAAAGAAGCCAAATATTAAGGACAGAACTGTCTCAGCTTCACTCATCTCATGGAAGCTGTAGGTCCTGTGTGAGTGGCCACAAGGCCACCTGGTTATAACTGTGAGACTTCTAAGGCTGATAATTCAAACTATGCTCCACTTTGGTTACTGTTGTGGTTTAGGAATAGTATTCTCCAATTTAGTGCTCTTTTAAAACCACGCCATCACTGCCACTCACTTCCCCCCTTCCCCTCCAACTGGAAGTACAAAATGCAAAGATCATTGGTTAATGTAAGATAAATTTACTGGAAACAGCAATGAGATATGAAAACATACAGTAACAGCAACAATATGAATAACAAAAGCTGTAAGACAAAGAAACAACTTACAAGGAAAAAACCCAACAATAAACAAAACACCATCTGCCCAAAATGTTTCTCCACAGGAAGGAATGCCCTTCTCCTCCAAAAAAAGAGTCCCTTCCTCCTGGCCCCAGCAATGACATGAAGTGGTGCAAACAACATCTGGCTGTGGGTTCTATGCATCCTAGATGTGATCCAGGAGAGCTGGTGTCCTGTCTGCTGGTTGCTGCAGGAGCTCCCTACTGCTGAGCAACCCATACTCACTGTCCATGGTAGTTATGGCCACAGTGACTGTGTCATTCAGCAATCAATATTATACAATTCAACATTACAAACTGTTCTCACCCAAAAATCAAACCCCCTTGAGGTGCACATCGTGTTTCCCCATCCCTCTGCATCACCCACCAAGTGCACCCAGGTCCTTGTGCAAAAGCAATCCTACACACGTGTTTGCCTTTGCTTGAGGCAGGATGAATCCACACTGCCTTCCCTAACACATTTCTCATATGCACCACAGGGACTTTATTCCCTGCTACGGTACGTGGAGCTTTTGACTGACCAGGGCCAGCTTGATTGCCAGAGCCTCTAGTGAAAACTAACCAGCTGGCCTTCACTAAAGGTAGGTCCCAGTGACCACAGGTGCCACCACCCATTGCCTTCAATGTGGTTTTTAACAGCCCACTGCACCGTTCGACTTTCCCAGAGGCAGGTCCATGACAGGGAATATGAAACACCCTCTCAGTCCAGTGCTCTCTGGCCAAGGTGTCCATGAGGCTATTTCAGAAATGAGTCCTACTGTCTGACTCAATTCTTTCTGGGGTGCCATGTCACTACAGCCGTTGTTTTTCAAGGGCCAGGATTGTGCCCCAGGCAGTGGTGTGAGGCAAAGGACACATCTCCAGCCATCCAGTGGTGGTTTCCACCATTGTCAGCACGCAGTGCTTGCCTTGGCATGTTTGACAGGAGCATGATGTCATCAATTTGCCAGGCCTCCCCCTATTTACATTTCCAGCATTGTCCCCCACACCACAGAGGTTCTACCCATGTGGCCCTGCTTGACTGCAGTGCATGTTTCACAGTCATGGATAACCTGGGAGATGGTGTCCATGGTTAAATGCACCCCTTGACCACAAACCCATCCGGATGTTGCATCTCTTCCCTGATGACCTGAGGTGTCATGGGCCTATCAAGACAGAAATAACTCAGCCTTGTGTTGCCAGTCCAGATCCACCTGAGACACTTTCATCTGGGCAGCCCAATCCACCTGTCTGTTGTTGTGATGTCCTTTGGCAGCCCTACATGAAGGACTTTGACAGCCATGTTCTCCACCCAGGCAGTGATGTCTTGCCACAATTCAGCAGCCGTGATGGGTTTCCCTCTGTGCTGCCAATTGATCTTTTTCCATCAGTCCAGCCACCCCCACAGGATTTGCCACCATCCACGAGTCAGTGTAGAGGTAGTGTTGGCCTTTCTCTCTTTCAGCGATATCCAAGGCCATCTGGAGGCTTTCAGCTCTGCAACCTGACTTGATCCACCTTGTGCCTCAAGAGCTTCTGCAGCTCGTCACATAGGACTCCATACAGCAGCTTTCCATTTCCCGTGTATCTCTGACACAGCAGTGAAGAGAGCGCGTTGCTGTTCCTTTTCTGGCAGCTGATTATATGGTGGGGCCTCCTCAGTACGTCACCTCCTCCTCCTCCTCCTCTTACGATGATAATCTGAAATTTTCACCTTCAGGCCAGTTCGCGGTAATTTTCAAGGTCCCTGGGCAATTGGGGTTTCCTATTCAAGCTTGCTGTGTGATCAGAGCGATCCACTTACTGCACATGGCATCAGGGCCAGGATGTGTGGAAGGGACTTCTCCTCTGAACATCCAGCCCCGCACTGGCAGTTGGGGTGCCAGGAGGAGCTGTGCTTCAGTGCCAATTGACCAGAAGTAACATTAGCCCTTCTGTCGGAGGACTTGCCCATCGAAAACTGGAACTGCTTTTATGCTTGAAGAATTTCCGTGGTGGTTGTTCCTCCTCTCAGCTCATGTGCCTGTGCTCCCAGGGCAGAGGTGGGGTTTCCATCCCACTTCCTCATGTCCTCTCCGTGATCATGCAGGTAAAACCACAGGTTACACCATGGTGTGTCTCCTCTCTCTCAAGCAGGGGAGCACTTGCTCCCAGTACCAGAGACTGGTTGTACTGGCAGGGCATGGAATACTTTCCCCTGCCCCTGGCACTGACATGAGCTGGTATAGAACAACATCTGGCTCCTGGCCATGTCCCCTCCCAGCCACTGCAAAAAATTAACCCTGTCCTGGCCAGAACCAAGACATTTATCAACAATACAGCTAAACAAACTCCACCCTGAAAGTTACTGGTTAAACTCAACAGGAAGAGCTTTTCACCACCAACAGGAGCATACAAATGGTGCTTCATTCACGTAATTTGTGCACAAAGCCCTACATAAAATCCCCCCTTCCATGGCCTCCCAGCAAAGTTTTGATCTCACTAGACAGTAAACAACTTACTCTTAACAAAACATCTACTGCCCTAACATTCAGAGGATTAGGCAGCGCAATCTAATTCTACATTTTTCTGCAATTTGCAAATTGACAACACTTAGATGATGAGATATGTGGTCTTGAGAAAGAAAACAAATTGGCATTTGCTACAGTTGCAATCTGTAACATATTAATGCTCCCATTTAATCAATGCAGAACTAAGAAATACTACACTTTAAGGCATGTCCAAATTGATTTCATACTCAGTTGTCCTTTCATATGCAAGACAAATTCATTAGTTAACAAACCCCTAGAAATCTATACCTCCCATATAAAAGTACTGTATAATGAGACCTGTTTTTGTCAGTTTAATGAATACACTGTGTGTGTCTACAGTGATAAAAATCTAAAACATATTCATACACAATGTTAGAATTTTCTCCTCTTTGTTCTAATTAACTGATTTGGCTATGCAATATGAAAAAAGGCCATTTAGATGGATGGTCTTCATGGATGGACTGTCATACCCTACAAGTGCAGTTTTGAGGGAAAGGAATTCACTGCAAAACTTTAAACATTAGGTACATTGCTTAAACTGTCCACCATTTACTTCAGTTGACTTTGAGGCTGAAAAACCCCTGCCAACACAGTGAGCAAAGATTTATTCAACAGTGTTCTAAAGTATATGGGACATTACTGTTCAACCCTACAGGTTCAAAATTCATTTTCTGTATGGTGAGTCACAGCCTCTCAAAGCATTTTTACAAGGGCTACATAACTGACATGATTAGATTAAAAAAAAAATCCTGCACATTTTCCAGTCTGAAAAATGGATCCATGAATTAGGAAGAAAACCTGTAAACACAGAACTGGCCTCTATTAGCAAATAGAAATACATATTTCTAGAAAAGAAAGCACTAGAACTACTTTAGAAATCTGCCTTCTATGCTTAAGCCTTCTGGGACAAGTGAGAAATCCACTTCTGCAGGATTCCAAAGAGCTGCAAACAGAGCTGACCTGAGGGGAGTTACCAGGAGCAGCACCAGGAAATGGTCCAGGTCTCCTGTCTTAAGCCCCTGTCCCAGGCTGGTCTGTCACTGACTCCAGTACCACCCTCTGCCGAGGGGGGCAACTTTCCATGTCCCTCCGGCCTCTGTGCCCACAGCCTGCAGCAACAGACCAGCTCTTCTTAAGGACAACACCCCTTGCTATATGAGAGAGCTATACATAAACTAATGGAAACCATTATATAATTCACCATTATAGGCTCTATAATCAGGACAGAACCAAGCTTGGCTATTGCTAGCAGGACAAAAATAACTTCAGGGTGATCTTCAGAGCACAGAAATAACCCACAACCACAGCAGTCATTTTGTCTCAAATGACTATTTGTTACAGAAGAAAAATAACCAAATAGCTTAGGTAATAATGTTCCAGAAGAAGTTCAAAAGGTTCAAAGAGTAAGGCAGGGAAGCAACATCACTAGGGCAAGAAAAAGACAGCTTCTGACAGAAGCAGATGAACAGCCTGCAAAGAGAATAAGACTCACCTTTCTCAGGAAATTAGACATTATTTTCATTATCATCCATCATGAAACCCACCCTACCCCACAAGGCCAGGTAAGCCTGGGAGAAAAAAGACATATGGGAGCAGGAGAAACACAAAAGGGTCCTAGCAAGAAAACAGATCTTGGCCAGGTAGCCAGAAAAACAAAACAAACAGGAGCCCAGGCATAAAATAGAGCATCATGGCCAGGTCAGAGCCTGGCCGAGCTGAGGACTGAGAGCCAGCGAGGCACAGTCACAGGCAGGAAGGAGGGAGCACAGTCTGAAGGAACACATTGCTCGGTATAAACTCTGTGGGTTTAATCCTCTTGGAAATAATCAATACATCTGAACTACAACTTTCTATAAAGGAAACATTTGCTACAGGAGAGGTGGAGAAGCAGGAAAGCAGGAATGTTGAAACTGGTTTGGGTTTGTGATGAAAACAAACATAAAATGGACTGGTTTATGTACACAGTTAGAAAAATCTGAGGAGAGCAGTTTGAAAGGAAGCTCGTCCCCTCCTCCTGACCACCAATTACCCTCTGCACGTGGAGCAAGCACAAGCTCACCAGAGCCAACACAGCCCAGGAGAAGACACAAACAGAACCAGGGAGATCAAAGGAAGGCTGGAGTGACAAGTGGTTTGAAGGCATGGTATCTGTCAGAAGAGGGGAGTTGATCCAACAACAAAATCAATGCATGCTCTTCCGTACTGTGAGCTTGGAAGGGGAAGGAACCAACCAAACCCATCAAAGACAGCAAAATGAATGACATAGTGCCTAGAGGTGGAGAGGGATCAGAATGTGCCAAGTCTCAGAAGAGAAATATCTGCTAACAGCTGGAAATTCCTGCTAGGAATGGAGCAGCACTCCTTCTGGAGCGCATGGACAGCATGTTACCACAAACTGAGAAGCCAGTGCTTAAATATCATTAAGTGTAGTACGAGATGCTCTATTAAAATCTCAAATGAAGTGCTAAATGGAGTGGCTTCCTAGCTTAATGTTGACTAGTGAATGGGCTACTAATTAAACTCTAGTGTTTAGTGAAATTCAGGGTAAAAAAAGGGGTTTTGGTAGTTCAAACAGATTTTGTACGTCGTTCCAATAAAAAACTGCTGGTGAAGTTAGTAACTGTTTATATTTCATGTGGAGGTGTATCAGATAAAACTGGAGATATTGCTCCACACAGATTTTGGAGTCCACTTGTATGTGGAGAGAGTAAGATGACTATCTCCTTGGACAAAGCAACAGAACTCACACTGGTTGTACCAGCAGAAAGGACACCATTCCTTAGAAGTGACTTCTGTGTGTTATGGAATACTTCCTATTTAAGTCAGTGGGCAGCAAAAGACATCTAAATGCCTGGCACCTTCTTTCCAATATCCCTGACAGAACCATTGCATTCCCATTTAGGATACAGAGGGGATAACTAAGTAATTACGAAATGAGATTCCAGATTTCAGATCACTTGACACAGAGAAATGATCCCAGCAGAAAGCATGCTCAAACTATACAAATGAGTGCCCAGATTTGCTGCAAATTTTGTGCATTACCATTTCCACTGCAGAATTAATATGCTGTTCACAGAAGAGGATGGAGAAAAATATAGTGGGGTGGCTGGGAGTCAAGGATCATAAAAAAAGGCCTCAACATCTTGGCACAACTGTTTATTTTAACAGGCTTTTTAATGAGGGGATTTAATTTTTGCCATACACTTGAGCTAAAACAGAATATTATCTCCTTTGAAAGATATCATAACAGAGCAGACAGCTGTATTTCATTAAAAATTGAGGCCATTATCCTCACATCCCAGACCAAGCTGTGATGTATTTCTATTTACTGCCCTTTCAAAATACTGCATGCAGGAAGACATTTTCACCCCACTAGCAGCCAAACTTCATAAAAAGACAGTATTAAGGGACCCTAAAAAATCACATCTAGACAGAGAAATGATTCCTTTTTTTTTGTGATTCATGATTTTATCTTACAAAAACACCTGTATTTTACATTACATCTGTAATACAACATTTTTTCAGAAGACTGTGCATACCAGAATCCCTAATATCTTGATTAATAATGTACAAGACAATCAGTAAGAGAAAGAGGCTACTCTTAAAGATTAATTTTTCTGAAATCTGAAAATCAAATATTCCAATCCCAAAAGTGGAAATGGATGTATGAGGATGGGTCTATTTGGTTTTAAATAGTTACAGCATACAGAGACAAAGAGAAAATCTGGATTAACTCAGATGCAAGAGATATTTAAAGAAAAACCTGACTGTATTTCAAGTCATTAGAAACACATATCAAAATTTTTTTAGAAACAAAAAGTTTGGCATCTGATCTGCCATTCAACATCCTGTCATTAAGAAAAAACACAATTTAATTTGAAATATAAAATTAATTCAACATAACCATGGAACAATTAATGTATAAAAAAGCCTTGTCACTTACTGGCTGATCCCCTCAAACGAAGCTTCTTTGGAGACATTTCCACTATCAGTATTAACACCACGCTGGGAGGAAAAAGATTAAAAGGACTGTGATTCTGAGCCAGACACAGGTATTTAAAATTTAAATAATGGGGAGAACTTGATTGCAGTAAGTATTTGGGAAAACTTACACATAAGTTTACCTGAATCACTATAAATAAAAACTCCCTGACTGTTTGCTCAAACACAGTCCAATATCAGAAATATTGTTCCATAGGAGACCAGCACAGAACTCAGGTCAGGATGTGCTGCTTAGGAAAAAGACAAGCTTTGATTTCTAATGCCCTTATGTCTTGGGAGGGAGCTGTGAGACCTACAAAATAATTATACAGGGCAGGAGAATGAAAAATAGGCAAGGTTTCTTCTAAAGTAATTTAATTTTAAAATAAATTGTTATGCCTTGCCTTGGCAATGTTACTATTTAAATCTGCTTGCTGCTCCCCTACAGCTTTCCATTCATGCAAGTAGCATAAGCAAGAGTATTTTGGCTGCTACACAGCAGATGAACACTTTCTGACATGTGCCTGCAGAACCCTGCAGAGCAGCGTCACAGTTCGGTATCTGGAACGAGACCACAGGAGGAGAGCACCAGGTTTCCATTCAGCAGCAGACAGAGAAGTGCTCTTCCCTTCTCTGAATACTTCTTCATGGCAGTGGGAGGAATGTGAAAGCACCACAGCACCCTCCTCTCAGCCAAAAATTATGTGAAAATTCCTGGCTACAACAGAATGCTCCCAGAGTGATAACTACTCAACAACTCCATGTGAAGAAACACACAGTAAGAAACAAGATGGTCAAACATTCCATTTCCCTCATTTCTCTTAAAGAACATGAAATCAAGCCATAGGGGCATCTTTTAAGTGTATATGTGTGTATACAAATATAAGAAAGAAAGAAAGACTGAAAAGTCTTTAGGGCCTCTGTTCTTAATGGAGAAAGAATTCAGATCTGAGGCCATGTAACTTCCTGAGGAGGGACTTTTTTGTTAAGACTTTTGTCTGGTCACTATCCAGGAGTTGCCACTGCATTTGCTGTAAGGGAAAGCTCAGAGTCAGCAAATAATTTTTATATAGATTGGAAACAATAAAGCAGATAGAGTTTACAAAACACCTGTAAAGCAGGGAAGCATCTGGGAGAAGGGTGATGGGGAAGGAGAAACTTCCAGTCCTCACCTCCACTCATTCATCCTTTTTCCAAAGAAATAAGCAAGCACCATTCAAAATACTTAGCAGGCACTTGATATTGCCTCCCTCCTCCCAGAAGCTATTTTTACTAAACCACTCTATGCAGAAAAAGTATTCCCTGAATCCTTGCAGGATACCCACAGAAAGGCCAAACATGCTCACGACATGACCAGAATAGCATAAAAGGAAAAAGGAGCTTGGAGTCAGTGTAGATAGGTTAGAGGCCATCATGGTCGATAGGTTAAACAGGATTGTCATGTTTTACCAGAAAACCAATATAGCTTTTGGCAGACAGAATGAAGACTGGATAAGGCCAGAGGCTACAGATCTTGAAATCATGGAGGGGCCAGAAGACTAGATTGTTGTACGTGGGTGACCTCAAATTTGGCATAAGATGAGAAGGAAAAAATAGAGAATGACAGTACAAAGAAATGCTGCATAAACTGGTATCCTTCGTGAAGAAATTTATTATTTTCAGAATATGACTTACCAAAGTGAGAAGTACGGCAGGTTTCTTCAAAGCCAAGACAGTGGATATCTAAAAAGAGGTTTTAGATTCCCATTATTAGTCTTTTTTTCTTCCTCATAACCACATTGATGCCAATTGCATCAATATTCACTGTATATAAAGTAAATGAGCTGCAAACACAAAAATGTTCCTCTGATACCTTTCAGATATTGTAGTGTTACCCAAGACATGCAACAAGAGATCAAAACAGACTTAAAAATATTTACAAGTGCTTTGTAAGATAAAAGGATATTTTCCAGTAACAGGGAAGGGAGAGAAGATCCCACCAAGTCAGGAGACATCCAGTAAGAAGAGGACTAAAATTAAGCAAAGTCATTGCCACTTACTGATATTGTGTGCACAGAAAAAAATATTCAGTCACAGAAAACTCACCTCAGTCACATAGTGGGCTTCATCCACAGCATATTTGTTCTTGAAGAATTCAGGGGGATGAATCCTTTGGAAAACAACAAAAAGAAACAGCTAGGTTTAGCTTTGCTGTTATATTTAATAAGGCCACAGACAAAGAAATAATATTCTCTACTACCACAACAACAGAATCAGAGATGAGGAATGTTTTAATAATCTTATCTTTGACTCTGTTTCTCAAAATAGGAGATTACACAGAAGGTTGCAATGGCTACAAAGATCAGTGTGATTTAATCCAGTCCATGCTTAGATCGCATGGTCTCCCCTGAATGAAAGTGGTTTTTTCCCATTCTATGCAAGACAGTTTTGTTAAGGACTTTTGCCATGCCATTTATACACAAGTCTTCAACTCACCAAACTTTGGAAGGCTGTGGAAATAACAAAAGACCAGTCTGCCCTGTGTTACATTCAAAGAATGAATAAAACATTCATTTTTTAACCCTGGTAACCACTCTAGCAGATTGAGGCCTATTAAGACATGGGCTCTGCTGCCTCTGTTCCTCAAGACATCAAAGATCCGCTCCTCTAACCGAACAGGGTGGGCAACTTTACACGTCCATGTCCAAAACTACATCTCTCCTACTCTTTTCTCCTAATATGCAGCCAGAGACATTTTTCTAAAGGCAAGAAAAATGTGAAGAATCTGCTTGCAGTTGAGTCCCTCCAGGGCTCTCCTGTTGGCTTCTGTACCAGTGGCTGTATTGTTGCTCATTTCTGCACAGTATGGTAGCAGCCAGTTATTCAGAAGACTTGAATCTCTTGATTATAATCTCCATCTCCCCAAAACTGAAATAAATACAACCTCTATAATCCTGAAAATGTGATCTCAAAGTAATAATAATTTAAAAAAATCACCCAGTTTACATCCTTCCACAGAGTAAAGAAAACAAGAGGAAAAAAACCATGGCTAGAAGTGCTGGAGTTTGGAGGATCACAAGCATTTTGCTGCCTGAAAGACAGCAGGAGAGCTAGAGGTGTGTGCAGGACTAAAGCTTAAACTATGTAAACGTTACACAACAAAAGCACAAGACCATCTTGGGAAAGAATAAATGAGGCTGGAGGCCAAAGAGCATTTCTAACCCTTGCAGTGAGGACCAGAAGCAGTGACAGGGAAAACAGCTCAGCACCTTGAGGAGCTGCTCCACACTAAAGGCACATACCAGAGCTGCTGACAGTACCAGGAGGTTGGAGCACTGCCTTATGTCAGTTCTTTAAATCTTGTGCGCTCCTTTATCATCTACATTTCTTCATGCTCCGAACAATACTGAGCTATGACATGAACAACAACATGAAACCATTTATGGTGTTCTCAAGCAGCAAATCACATTTAAAATTTATTATCTGTGAAAGTACTACTCAAAAGTAACACAAAACTACCACAATATATGTTCCCTTTTGCACTACTCCTTCTGTAAACTCTTTCTATCACTGACAGAGATTTCAAAGCAATTATCATTTATCTTTTCTCCCTGGCTGTCTTAGTTGTGCATAACGTGGTTCTTTCTTTGTCTGTGGCGGGCAAAAAGAGGAGGTGGAGCCCCAAAGGGGTGGTTTTTGTGTGAGAGGCTAGTAAAAGCTTCTACTGTGCTTGACAGAGACCAATCCATTTGGGCATGGACGTGCTCCTAAACCAATCAGAGAAAACTAATAATGCCTCTGCTGATTAACATATTTTTAAGGGCATATAAAACGAAGGGAGGGTGAGAAACCACTGCAGTCGTTTCCCCTCCTCCATCCCTCGGGGGTGGGGCGGCCGTGGCTGAAACCACATGGCCAGGGCGCTGGGGCCATGCGGGGCCAGGACCGCAGCACTCCCAGTGCGTGCAGTCTCGCTCCCTGGACGGCACCAGGCTGCGGGTGGGCGGCGGGGTTGAGGCGGCCGGTCTGCTCCATGCCCAGCTGTCGCCCTTGGCCTCACCGTGGTCAGAGCCTTCTTGGTGAAACGCCAGAGTCCACAGCCAGCGGTGCACAGCAGCTGGGATGAGCTACCCAATGAGGAGAGAACTGGTACCAACATCCCTGACAGAATTGGCTTTTTTGGAGCCCGCAGCCGGTGGTGCGCAGCTAAAATGGACTGCCCGACGAGAAGAGAGCCGGCACCCACATCCCAGGCAGGTTCCGCTGTGTGCTGCTGGACTATAAAAACAGCTACAGTCTGGAGAGCAGTGGCAACAGCGAAACCCTGAGCCACGGCAAAAAAGCCTGGAGTCGCATAGAGCTCCCCAGAGCTCCTGGAGGTGCCAGAACTGCCGGGGCCACCTGGAATTGAACCGCGGGACGCGTGGAGCTACCCAGCGGGCAGCACAGACGTGGCGACAGCTTCCCAGCGTGGAATTCAGACTGAATTGGTTTTGCAGCACTGCAAAACCCCGCAAAAGTTTTGAACTGGTAAAAACGTATTAACAATGGTATTGTGGGCAATAAGTTTTTCTTCTTTTGTTTTTCCTTTTGGTCAGAGAAGAAAAAGAAGTGAAAGCACGTGAGAAGGACAACATGGCAGGCACCAGGGTCGGTAAAAAGAGAGGAGGAGGAGGTGCTCTGTTAAGTTGGTGCTGGGTTTTCCTTCTGCAGGCCATGGTAAAGATGGTAATGAAACAAACTGTCTCCCTGTAATTCATGAAGTGCATGGGGGGATACGAAATCACCTGTGGCCAATGGGAAGAAGTGCTCACAATGGAGTGGATGGATGCTGAAGAGCTGTGATCTGTGGGAGGGCTCAGGTAGAGAGAGAGAAAAGACCCTTGTTTCCAGAGACAGAGAAAAAGGAACCCTTGCTTCCAAGCTAGAGCAGCACGTCCTTAAAAGATTACCCCTCCTGAACTAAATGACCCATGGAAAACACTTTTGGGAAGATTGTTTTACCAGGGGGAAGGAATCATGTGGTAGCAGGTCAGTTGGGCTGCTACTTCGTAAAAATTAAAACTACGCTGAAGAAGCTTGCAAAAAACTGTCCCCTATAAAGAGGACCCCAGAATACAATAGAGAAAGTCTCTTCCATGCTTTGTATGCCTGTATGTTCGGTGAGAAAGATGGGAAGGCTGGGAGAAGAGAAGAAAGATGTTTTGGGTTTTTTTGTTTGTTTGTTTTTTTAATTAATTTTACTGTTTATTATCCTCTTCTGATCCTGTTAATAAATTTACCTAATAGTTTTAAACTGAGCCTTGTTCTTTCCTTATAATATTCCTCCCACAATTCTTATTCTCAAACATGAGCCCTTAGATGATTTTCATGAGTTATTTTAAAACCACGACACTGGCTTATTTCACATATAATTTTAAAAAATCACTATATCCTCTTATCTTTATATAGCTTCTATATAATAGTTCCCTTACCTCCAGCTTCTGAGTACTATGTTTCTCCTACAGGCATCTCTTTATTCTTCCTTCATTTCTCACACACTGAAGCATTTTAATAATCCGGAAACATGATGAACAGATTTAGGACGTTCCAGTTTTGTTCTCTTTTACAGTTTTAACCAATTCATCTGGTATCAGAAGAATCTCAACTGTAAAACCAGCTAATGTACAGCAAATGGTTATTTATGGTAACGTATACTCTTTAGAGCAATACATCCAAAGCACCTTTTTGTAATTAGCTGCATTGTTTAAATCAAAGAACTGTTTATTGTAAAATGAATATTTCATAAAAGTGTACCCGCAAGTGTGCTGGATTGTACTGACTTCATTTAATGCAGTTAAAGTAAGAGAGTAGGCCCCATTTTCCATCCCTCCAATAAGAAAACTTGTTTATTTTCACAAGCTCTTTCTCAACTATTTTGTTGTTCTTGTTGTTTCTAGTTGCCCCCTACAATTGTGTAGCCTACAGCACACTGCTGCTAATTTAATTATTGGATTATGGCTAATATTAATCCATTCCAGCTTTAATCCCTCCAACATCTCTTTTTATGTACACTGTGACTCTTTTGAGAAACACAAGTGGCTCACCATTCTTTCAAGACTGAGGAGTTTTTCTCTACTTTAAGAGAAAGAGAACAGCAGCTTCCCACAATCCTCCAACCTCTCCCTCAGCTGTTAAACTAGGTCATCTTTCAGATACTTTTGACTTCATCACACCTAATGACAAGCTGCCACGATTCCCAGATGTGCACCTCCCTGCTCATCTTCTTGCTATCTCACTCAAAAGTTGGCAAGACTTTTAGCACCAAGTTGAGAGCCAGACTTCTCAGCTCCTCTCTCAAGCACTCACAGCTCTGCCTCACTTTTTTTATACAGTCATTTAGCAGCTCTGACTAGATGGAAAAATAAATTCATATACACTTCCCACAAACTACCATCCCACGGGAGCCACAGTGCTTCAGTGAGGAAGCTGTCTCTCCCACTGGGAAGATTTCTGCTAAGACCAAGTCTGTTGCAGAATCATAGAGGTGCAAGGAAAAAGTGTACATGAAGTCTATATTAGAGCCAAAAAATTCTGTGCTGTCACATACAGAAGAAAGCATAGTATAGAAAGCAACCAAAAGCTCAGGGAGAAGGAGAAGCAAGAGTAGAATAGTAGGCCAAGGGAGGCAATTCTGCCCCTCTGCCCCCTCAGGTGACACCCCAACTGCAGAGCTGCCCCAGCCCTGGGGTCCAGCACAGGAAAGATGTGGAGCTGCTGGAGAGAGTCCAGAGGAGGCACCAGCGATGGTCTGAGGGATGGAGCAGCTCCACTATGGGGAATGGCTGAAAGAATTAGGGTTGTTCAGCATAGAGAAGAGAAGATTCAGGGTGACCTAAAATGTGGCCTTCTGGTGCCTGAAGGAATCAACAAGGAAGATAGAGAAAGTCTACTTACAAGGGCCTGGAGTGACAGGACAAGGGGGAATGGCTTCCCACGGGCAGAAGACAGGGTTAGATGGGATATTGGGAAGAAATTCTTCCTTGTGAGGGAGGTGAGGGCCTAGCACAGGTTGCTCAGAGAAGCTGTGGCTGCCCCTGGATCTCTGGAAGTGTCCAAGGCCAGGCTGGATGGGGCTTGGAGCAACCTGGGACAGTGGAAGGTGTCCCTGCCCATGGCAGGGAGTTGGAACTCGATGATCTTTAAGGTCCCTTCCAACCCAGGCCTTTCTGTTATTCTGTGATCATCAATGGAACCTTTCCATATTCTCCCTACTCTCCCATTTTTTCCCCAGTTTAGTGGGGCTCAATGAAAGATAATTATGCACAACATGGTAGTTACTGTAAAAAGTACCAATGCAGAGTCCTGAGCAGATACAGGGCTCAGTACCCATTTTTATCCAACTTAAACACAAAACAGGCTGAAGTCTAGCACTGATCACCATTGTCACAGGGTACTTTCCACGACATGCTTGCTGGCATAATGAAAACCAGAAGTTACATTCAGTTATCATTATTTCAAGCACATCTGATACTTCCCGAGGATGAGGAGTACATCTCTCTACAAATGACTCACAAGAAGCTAGAGTAAGTTAACTGGTTACAACTTTTAAGTTTGGCTTTGTCATTTGTAACGCTGCTATAGGCTGCCAGTTTCAGAATTCTGATTAATCACTGCAGAGAGTATATGCAAAAAACCCCACAGCAAGCCATAAATTAATTAGAAGGATTATCCAACTGGAAGATATGATCCCAGATATTATTGAATAATGTCTCTTTACCTATCAAAAAACAAGCCCCAACCCTTTTGTAAACAGATGTGAACAGAAGAAACGACCTAATTTTTACAGACTTCAGGCAGGGGTTTGGGGTGTGTAAAATTGTTTAGATTCCCTGACACCAGAACTTGGCAATAACCCACAGAGAATAATGCATATCAGCCCTAAAAAGGCTCAATACCTTTCCTCTATAGTTTTATAACTCCAGCCACGCAAATACCAGTGTTAATGAGAATTGTCAATAGTTAAATTCCATAATAACAGGACTCATCATTTTATCTTATCGTGGAAATAAGCCACTCCAAATTCCTGGAACATGCCCACATATGCATGGACAAGCATCTAGGCAAAAATGTGGCCTCTCAGAGTTCATGGCCATTAGAAAGAAAATGTAACAGTCCTGCACTGATATTCATTTACATAAATATGGTTGTCTTTTTTCTCATTTTCAACCACAAAGGACTCCTTAAACAACAGACTGCCTCTAGTTCATCCCTTACAATTCATCTCAATTTCCAGTGAAAAAAGCTTGAGTTATTTTGAGTTAAACATTAAAGCTGTTTACTTTCTGCTGATGCTTCCCAAGGAACTCTTCTCTCTTCCATGTTTTTCTACCCCATCTAGTTCACCTACTTGGTTTCTTACTCTCAAGATTTTCACAGTGGTGGAGAAATGTTGAAGATGGCCTAAAGATGTGAAGCTATATTTTAAGAAGATCTGAATTCTGATACACTGCCTTATTTTAACAGCTATGGCTTTATTTAAGCAGCAGAGAAGAAGATTCATCCTTCAACGATAACAAGTGAGGTAGCAAAGAGAAAAAAGAGGTGGGGGAGCAGCAGCAAAACTTTCACTGTAAAAATACAGTCTGAAACATTAAATCAGACAGTAAATTAATACCTCACAATAACTGTACTTCATTTCTCTTACACACATTTATCAAACACAAAAACCACCAGCAAAAGTGTAACGGAACATAGTATTAAAAACTAGTAATCATAGATCCCAGTCAGTTATTCATCTTAGTGAAAAAAATCCAAGTTTATTCTAAACTTTTCCATTTGGTTTAACTAAATTTACAGTGGTACATGATGGCATGTTTAAAAACCAAGATGCTTCACCAAATCACAACCAAATCACACCAGTTCAGATTTTGCCAGATCGCAGTATTAGGACTGGCTCCACTTGGATGTGATCCTCAAATAGGAATATAACACTGACTCCTCTGTTTATCCATCAGTAAGATTAACAGCTATGACAGCTCTGTATATCTATAAATACACCAAAAAATTATTTTAAAGTTTTTACATATTTGGACAAAATTCAAATCTCAATTTCTTTGCAGTAGTTTATCAACCATGTTGTGTTTCCTCTTTAAACCCAATAAAAACTTGGTCTCATTGTCTAAAAACATTTTAAACCTAATGTTCATTATATTGCACAAGAATTCATAACACAAATCTTAAGAGATCTGTACAAATTTGACATGACTGTAAGAATTCCATTAAGCAGCATTTCTTTGTATGCTAAAGGACTCTGGAGCAATAGCCTTGTAATACCAACACGATAAAAGAGTGTTCTGGTTTTCAGAACTGTATTTAGAAGAGAGGCAAAATGAGATGGATCTAAATTACAAATGCCAAAGAAAAACTGTGAACAGAATTTATAACAGCTGATAGCTGTTCCTGGAAGAAACACATCTAAGCCAGTTGCTAATATATTTGCAGCCTAATTGCTGATATACATTTATATGTATCATTTGCATCTAAACATTCATCCAAACTTTAATATATTTAACACTTATTCCTAAAGGTTGCTTTGTATTTCCATGTTTCAATGCTTCTAGGACAGATTTTCAGTTTTTAGTTTTTACAGAGGATCAGCTCTAAAATGAAATTCAGCTTTTCCTGAAGTAGTCCGATTTAGCTTTTCTTCAGCGTTTCAGCTGGAGTTCTGAGGTCAAGATTACTTATCTTACTGCATAGGCTAGAATGTAAAATATTCATGTAGGAAAAAACATATTCCAAATGGTATGTTCATTATAAATATTAAACAAATTATACACCTTTAATGTTAAGATTTGAATGGTTTCAGAGAATTCCTTAAGTCCTCACATCTGGCCTTGTTTGTATTTTGCAGCTGTTCTGGAAGGAGGGTGTCTTACTCCACTGTTACATATAAGACAAAGCAAGAGGTGTAGTGCACCATAAGCACCAGCGTGATATAACTGCTCTTCTGTAAAATGAAATATTAATTTAATATCAAATGGCAGAGACAACAAAGCAATATTCCAGGATGGCTGACCACACATGCTATCACTGAACGTGTATCAGGGCCAGATAATGAGACCTGCAACTTCTAATCACTGTATCTGGCTTTAGCAAAAAAAAAAAAAACAAACCAAAACTCCCAACCAACCAACCAAAACGAACTGCATTAATTTAATGTGTTTTTTAAAAAGTATCCGTAGGAATCTCAAAATAACCAGTCAACAACCATTTAGAGGAACTCCTAGTACATCAGGGAGAAAGACAGCAAGGACTGACACAAAGCAACATGCCATGCTAAAGACTCTCTCCTGCAATTAAAATACAGATCCACAAATCTTACTGTCTTTTGGATCCACAGCTCCTGGCAGATACCAGAAAGTGATGTTCTCATATGCAGTAATTACAAGTAAGAATTAACATAGTTGCAACAATAACAGACTAGACCAATAACAAAGACTTCTACACAATAATGTTCAGGGTACAGTACTCTCTTGATAGGTCCTACAAGTTTTATTGCCTAAAATACGCAAAAAATTGTCCGAGCTTGTATCACAAAATCAGGAGAGGATGATTCTTGATGCAGTGAGACAGAAAGGCATAAACTGATGAACTTCACAGTAAAGCTTCCTGTTTCTTCCATTCAACGCTGACTTTCATATTCAGAGTAACAGACATAAAACACCACTTTATGGCAAAATCACTTTGTCTTGAGCAAATTAAATGCCTACATTATCCTGCAAGTAGTGTCTGTATGTGGCACTGCAGCCTGCACACACTTACTGCCAGCAAGTCACAGCATGAATTACATCACATTTTTCCTCACTTAAATGAGGGAAAGCACATGCACAAGGAGAAAATTGGACAAGCATAACCTTCAGCAATGGAAGTCAACACTCATTTCTCAGTCCTTGCTAGAATGAGCTTAAAGCAGAGTACAAGTTTCAGAGACACTGCAGACACAGAGTAACAACCTTGGCAACATTTAAAGCAGAAAAATAGAAATACATCAGCAAACGCAGAGCTGAAAGAGGAAAAGGGATGCAAAAGCGATGTTTTAATGCTGTCAGAGATTCACCAATAAACTCCCTTCTCGTTACAATACCATCAAGTTAACAGATGACAATGTATTAACCAAACAAGAAGGTGTCAGGAACTGCTAGGAAGAACAACACAGCACACTTTACAAGACACCAGCAGATGTTCCTGACTTTGTCCAAAAAAATGCCATCACCTTTATATCCAAAAGGAATTTTACTATTTCAAACAAGAAGATTAAAAGGCATCAAGCTAGATTTAAAACAAAACAGTCCTAATGGACTTGCTGGTATCACAGACAGCTTCCAGCAATGTCTTGACTACCTTAATGGTACTCCCCTTCCACATTTGCCTAGATTACTGCTACACTCTTTGAAAGACAAAACTACCTGCACACATAGAAACTCAGACTCCTTGTTCCTTTTGATACAGTCTACAGGAAGATGAATTTTGAGAAAATAACAGACTTTAAAAGAAACCAAGGTGAAGATGACGACTCAAGCTGAGCTGACTGGAAAACAAGCAGGACTGTAAGTGAAGCCCCATTTGTCTGAGGGGCAGAACAGCAGAGTTCACAAGCCTGAAGCTGGGCACAAGGTGCTGGGTATGTGATACTGGACTTCCCAGTGCTACACACAGATCACGGAGAATCAGACTAACTATGAGCTACATACAGGCCATTGGACTTAGGAAATCAGAAATAAAGTATTGAGGACAATCTCACAGCTAGGTATAGTAAAAGTCAAACACTGACCTACCTATTTCATCTACTTCAAGTATACAGTCTCACTGCTCCTGCTCAGCTGTTCCCACCACGGGCATTCCCAAGAGATGAACAGTTCTCTAGGCTTTCTGTAAATTCTACCTCAAGGAACAGTGTCTCAATTAGACATTTAAGAGATACTATCAAGAGCTACCCAGCAAAAACACAGAAAACTTGCAATTGGTAACCTTTGCTTTATTTCTCTCTGCAAATAAAGTTCTTCCTTGGAGTCAAGGGCTCTATACAGAAAGACCTGTAACTAAGGAAATGTTTATACACTGAAATACCTGAAAGATTTCTAGTAGCATTAAACCAATGACAAATACTCATTAGAAAACTCTCTTCTGCAAAAAAAACAGCAAAAGAATTATAACAGTCAAGATATTAAGTGTAATCTCTAGATCACTATATAGTAAGTGTTCCACTCAAGCACTGGTCTCAATTCATGCTTCTTAACAAGGAAAGTTGCACACCGAATCTGTCAACAGCAGATGTTCTGCTTGTACTTCGGAAAAATACCAATATTGGGGGGAAATAAGTAATATTTAACATCCCACACATAAAAGCACTATAGCAAGCTCTGGAATGTGAGTAGAATGTCTCACAGCTCCCATTAATCGGTAATAGAATGAGACAAAGCAGCAATGATTTTTACAGCAGCATTAGATGACCTGAACAGCTTCAAGAAGGAAGAGGATGGTAACATTTCCATTTTACAGCTTGAAAAGAAAGGTAAACCACAAAGAAATTAAGTGAACTTGACACAATAACTCAATGGGCACAAAGAAAAGATAGAACCTACCCTTGCACACAGTGCAAGGATACCCTATCCACTACTTCACATTGCCCCTGCAAGACAAAGAAGTCTCTGGTGTCCCCCAGGACTGGCGATGCAGCCACCTGCTCAGACTGCCAGAGCTCCAGCAAGGGGTACACAGCAGTAAAACACAATCTGCCCACTTTACACTCACATTTAGCTTTTAAAAAGCATTAATATTAATGATACGTTTCCTTAACATATTTTAACAGAACAGTTGGGGTTTGTTTTTTGTTTTTCATGTTTCTCAACAGAGATCCCACTCTTTCAGAGAGTCCTTCCTGAGCACACAGACAGGTCACAGGGAATAAAAAACCTCAGGAAAACAGTTAACATAAAGAGCTAAGAACGTGGAATTTTAGAAGTGCAAGAACAGAGGAACCGCTGTAGGTATTTCACTTGAGATTTTTTTCACTGAAGTGCCTTCCCAAATGCAGACAACAAGAAGCAGAGCTCTGCCCTCAGGCTGGGCAGTGGCACAGCAGAAGGCATTGTGGAGGTGCAGAGCCTTGTTGGAGCACTGCTGGCAAATCCCCACAGACATTTCTT
Source organism: Orthonyx spaldingii (assembly GCA_013397795.1). NCBI lineage: Eukaryota > Metazoa > Chordata > Aves > Passeriformes > Orthonychidae > Orthonyx > Orthonyx spaldingii. The sequence continues at coordinate 341,806 of VZTJ01000079.1, forward strand.
TTGCTGCAGCTCACCTTCTCACCTGCAGCAGCCAAGTCCTTGGAGAAAAAACACATGGCACGCCTGAGAAAAAAAAACTTACATTCTCTGATACTTCCAAATGTTATCGAGAGTTTATATCACTGAACTCAGTACCCCTGGCAGCACATTACATAAAGTATAAAATAAGAAATGCCTGGTGGGAGTTATCAACATTCCCTGTCACACCACAGGAATGAGATGTGCTATCTCATTCTGTGGTTTGAAGCCACATCCGGATATTAAAGAACTCTGGTGCAGCATCATCAAACAGATTTGCTTGGTGCTGGTTCTTTTCTCAATACGCCTGAATCAAAAAGAGGAGAGGAAAAAGAAGCACTTTAATACTTACAAAACCACCTGGAGCATTCAATTAAAGGTGTATGCTGGTAGAGATGGCCAGTCAATGGACTGATACAAATTGCTATTATGGTTTCAAACCTTCTCAGCAAGAAACTTAAGCTGTTTAAGAAAGCAGTAAGAAAGCAAAGATTTATAAATATAATTCCTGAAGTAAATGTCATAAAAACAATACACATTCATCACAGATCAAGCCAAGCTTGTGGACAGTGAGAATACTGGGACAATTACTAAACTGAGCATTTGAGAAGTTTGAGCATTTGAGCAGTGCTTTTAGGGAAAACAATTGTCAGTGAAGTGGCAAGAGCAATTCAGACATTAATTATTCTGAAAAAGTCATTTTTACCCACAGAGAAACCGGGCAGTGGGTCCATGGGAATCTCACGAGGTTTAACAAGACCAAGTGCTGGAGCTGCATCGGTATTGGGGCAACCCTTGGGATCAATCCAGGCTGGGAATGAACAGGTCAAGAACAGCCCTGGGAGAAGGACTTCAGGGTGCTGGTGGGTGAGGGCAGGCCCTGCCCCAGCCGTGTGTGCTGGGACCCAGAAACCCCTGAGCCCTGGGCTGAGCTCCAGCGTGGGCAGCAGGGGAGGGGGGATTCTGCCCCTCTGCCCCTCAGGTGACACCCCACCTGCAGAGCTGCCCCAGCCCTGGGGCCCAGCACAGGGAGCACCTGGAGCTGCTGGAGAGAATCCAGAGGAGGCACCAGGATCATCAGAGGGCTGGGAAAACTGGGATTGTTCATCCTGGAAAAGAGAAGCTTCAGGGTAACCTAATTGCAGCCTTCCAGTGCCTGAAGGAGCCAACAAGAAAGATAGAGAAAGTCTATTTACAAGGGCCTGGAGTGACAGGACAAGGGGGAATGGCTTCAAACTAAAAGACAGCAAGTTTAGATTACATATTAGAAAAAAGGTTTTCCCTATAAGGGTGCTGAGCTCCTGGCACAGGTTGCACAGGAAGCTGTGGCTGCCCCTGGATCCCTGGAAGTGTCCAAGGCCAGGTTGGATGGGGCTTGGAGCAACTTCGGATAGTGGAAGGTGTCCCTGCCCATGGTGGGAGCTTGGAACTCGATGATCTTTAAGGTCCCTTCCAACCCAGGCCATTCTACAATTTTATGAAATACAATAATAAATGAATGGGCGACAAGAAATGGAAATCACTGTACCAGGGAGAGAACTGGAATCATGGAAAATAAGCAGCCTGGGGAATTGCAGAAGTAAGTCTTGCCAGTCAAAAGCAACCAGCTTTATTGTGCAGTTTTGAAAGGATCAGATGAAGGGTAAAGCAACAGATGTGCTACCTGAACAATAGTAAAATATTTGACAAAAATCTCTCTCAAGACTGTTACTCTCCAAAATCAACTCAAATTGGCTTGGACAGAAGCACTACAATGTAACCTGAAACCCAATGACTCCATAATAAAAAAATGGAAAAGCTTAAAGCAGAAAATAAAAATAAATAAATAGATAAAAAGATGAGCAGTCCCTGGGATGGGCAACCTCCAGATGCCACACTGTGAAGTGCTGTGTCAATTTAGGCTGATGTTCCCAGAAGTTAAAGCAATAAACAGAAATGGACTGCAAGTCTTGATTAGTGGGATACTGCAAAGATTGAAATTAGTTCTGACACTACTCAGGAACAGAAGCAGAACTGAGTATGTTTGAGATCCACAGAGGACATTTGCAGGTGGTAACACACTTTGCAGATAAACTGCAATGCCAATTGGTACAAAACAGTAATAAGATGACCTAAAGTGATTAAAAACTAGGGGCTTTTTTAAACAGCAAAATAAAAATTCAGTGGGTACTGGGAAGCAACAAACTGCAGTAAAAGATCAAACTGAGAGACACATAAAAAAGAAAAGTATATTTCATTTTAGAGAAAAAATTACAATAAACAATAGCAGGAGATGCAGATCGGTTCTGAAAGTACAACCAAAGAACACACAGTTCTGGGGCTGGCTGTAGAGAAGAGGACCTGTATGCTTCACATTAATAAAACTGTAGAAGATGTCCTTCATTCTTGCAAAATGTACATTAGGAAGAGCAATTAAGGTAATCTGGAGTTTGTTCCCTATAACCCCCCCACGCACTCCACTATCTTTCCAAAGAGCTGTCTCCACTGTCAGCTTCCCTTCTACAGACCTTGCCCTCTTGTCACCAGGCCAAGGGTAATTAATGCACCAGTCTCAGTCACCATGATGCAGTCAGATAAACACACCATGCTGTGCACAATTTAATACAATTATTCAAAATACACATGCCACAAAATCTCACCAATCTCCATTAAGAAGAAAAGATCAAGAAATCAATTTCTTAGCTTCTAATTTTCACAGTCACATACAGTCTATCAGAAAAAAAAAGGTAAAGCCCACACAGACTGAGAGGCTACTTTCTTTTACAAAGGTGTTACGGGGAAAAAAGCAAACAAACAAAAAAACCCCAACCATACACTTCTGCACTTTTTTTAAAAGGCACTAAAACTACTCAGCTTTGCTGATGTCAGTCAAGTGTAATCACCAAAACCAAAGGTTGATTTTGGTTGTAACCTACTTAAAATTTATGACAATGTTTTAAAGAGCTTCCTCATTAGGTCACTGAGAAATAATTAACATTTGCAGAGCATTTCACTGTGCTTTACTACAGCTCCAAGTGCCACTCCAAGGTTCAACTTTGAACACAGACAGCCTTCAATCAAATTCACAGACAAACAGTACCTATAGTGGGTGCAATGTTGGATTAAAGCTGCAGTACTTACCAGTCATCCAGCAGAGCTTCAGAGAAAACACAGGAATTGCACCATTAACTAGGCACCACAGTACCATTTTATTGTTCTGAACCATTAATACATTTAATATGTATTTCTAAAGTTAGAACACGAAAGGGTTAACTATTTTTTGTCTTCCATTAAAACACTCTATGTGGCAAGGCTATTAAGTTATTTTGGCATGCTCTCCACATAAAGCAGCTGCTGTACAGTATGTTTTACTTTATAAAATATCTTTAATCAGCACACACTGACTAGGTCTGTCATTTATAATTAAGGAGGTAAATGGCAGGTGCAGCATTAATTAGCAAAACTGAAGTCTTTGTGAAGACATGCAGTCATACCAACTTAATGCTTTCCAGGAACAGAAATGATTGCTAACAGCTTTGTTGCACCACAGACTTGACTAGGTAAGACTGTGCCAAGAAAGAGGGGTATTTACAAAACAGTTACACTTCTGAAGCCTTTACTATCCTATATTACCAGATTAATTTCTTAAACTATTCCTTCTAAAGTTAAAAACAGAAAAATACTCAGGAGCAGACAAGCCACCCACTAAGCTCAGAGTCATCCTCAGAGTCTGTGTTTCTGCCTTACAAATGATGCAGGGGCAGAGGTACAGGTCAAAAGACAGGCAAAGTGGTTCTCTTACTTGAAAAGGTTTTTCCAGCCAACAACTAAGAAATTGGCTGGCCCAACATCTGGAGAAATGCCCACACCCATAATTCAAAAACAGAGCAATGTTGTTGCGATCCCTTCCATGAACGTAGGACCACCAGTCCCACAATCACCCTCATAATGATTCTGCCACTGCCACCTTAAGAGGCTGTGGGTTTTTTGGAGAAGGTCCATAATCCGTGAGTTAAATCTCTCCTTTCTTTTAAAACTGTAGAGATTATTTTGGCTTGAAGGACTTCTGAAAGGTAGCCTTACAACTATTTACAAATCTTTAGAGCGTACACATTCACCATGAAGTCCTATCAGATGGGTAACACTTCCAAAGTGGTAGTCACCCTCAACACCAGTAGTGCTCAGTGGGTTGTGGGCAGACCCCTGCCCAGAGTGGTGCATCCACCATCTCCATGTCCACCTGTTCTGCAGAGTCCCCAGGCACCACCTCAGCATGCAGCACCACTCAGAAAAACAAGTGCAGTGGGTGAGGTTGGAAAAACTACATGGTCCCATTTGGAAACTTATGGTCTGCTGATCTCCAAGCAAACACTCTCAGACACTGCACTGGCTTTGACCAAACTAAGACTGCAATTTGAATGGAGTCAAGAAGCCCCATTTCTGTGTTACTTCAAGGCAAATAGATTAACCTTTCTGAATGACACATTACCCATGCAATGTTTCAAAAGCAACTCAAATATGTGTTCTTCAGAAATGAAGGCATAACAGTACATCAAATGATATATTTAGTAATACAGCAGTGGTAAAACTGTAGTAAAGAGCCTTTTGCATTAATTTTAAGAGAACCTATGTGTTTGTGCCTAAATTCAGAGATTGCCACATCTGTCTTAAATAGAAAGCAGTATAAATACTGGGCAAAGCAACTCCACCCTGTGCTATGAACTAGCAGACTGGCTGCAGACCTCTGTAAGACACCAACCCCTCAAATACCACACAAAGCATTCCATTGATTTGTGCTTCACTGCTGTTAAATGACTGTTTCTTCCACAGGCACAGAAGTAAGCACTTCCAAGGCAAACTATAATAGATAAACTGCAGTGGTTGGAAGGCAAACTTACTTGTGTTTTTCTTTCATTGCTAATTTTTACTTAAAATTGCATCTTCTGGGAAGCAACACAATCCCTAGCTGTGTGCAGTACCCACTGCCAACTAACTTATGAAGCAGAACTGCTACTGACTCACAAATGAGTTATTCATCCATCCTCCTTCTGACAAGCAGAAAAAGTACATGACCATGGCTGACAGAAGAGAAAACAAGATTCAAACAGAGGGCTTCGGGAAAGGTAAGCAGAAGAATTTAGAAAACAACAAAGACGTTTTGTTATACTCTGCAAGAAGATACAACAACAATAAACCACCTTTAACTAGACTGGTAATTCTGTGAATCGACAGACAACAAATGCTGCACAAACAAATCAAAAAGGCCACTAGTTATAAACACTACAATATTTTGTTTGAGAAGGCAAAATGAGATGCTGGAATTTCAATAATATTTTTAAGCTTTTTTAGATTAGGCACAATCAGTGTGGGTATGAAACATTTGTTTTGAACTAGCAGAAGAGAACTTAAGGATAGGAAAAATCTTTGTCTATAGGTGGGAACAAGCACCAAGTGGGAACAGATTTCAGAGAGTACACATGGGGGTTACAGAACCTGCCCTCCCAGACAGGTGCAGCTCGCAGCTAAAATATTTCAGACAGCTGTATGAAGATTTTTATGCCATCACCATTTCAGTCCCCAGACAGGTCTGAGACAGTGATATTCATATAAACTCTCTGAGAAGACAGCAGCCATGCCCTGCCATATGGTCTGGCACAGTTCAGCACATGGGATCAGTTACAACTGTTTTCCTTTTCCAAAAATTAGCATTAAAATATAAGCGATAGCTTCAATTAGAAGTGAAGCAGCTTGTCAAAAGATTAAATTAGAAGCAATCCAATGTTCTGAGACAATGCAGATGATACCAAAATTTGCAGTTTGGTAGAGGGCATAAATACAATTAAGACCAAGAAAATAAATGAACTCATAAATACATCAATACCTCCACTACTACGGCACTGTGCAGTATTTACTACCAGGGTGGATGTGGAGATGTTTATGGCATACTCATAGAACAGCATTAAAATCACATTTCCCAGTTTGTGAGTTCATTTAAAAAAAAACTACCAAAGAGGCTAAACTACCTTGTGCCATTCAAAAAGCTTCATTAGCTAATTGCTGCAAACTGGCAAAGCAGCTTGAAAAAGTCTGCTTTATTATTTAACTTGTTTGAGCTTAACACAAGATATTGACTTTTCTTCAAGGTTCACCTTCCTCTCAGAGACACCATGAGATTCATGGCTTCCAATTCCAAGGGTATTGTTTTCCAGATGGTGGTGGATCATTTCATATCACATGATCAATATCAACTGATCATGTTTTGTATCTTTGTTTGTATATATCACTCTATGTACATACCATTCACACTGCATGATTTGGTGGAATCTGATTAAATCACATAGCATCGGAGCTCTGCAGACAGCTACATTATATGAAGTACTCAGATACAGTGGAATGCTAAAAGACAGGTCTTACTTTCCCATCCAAACAGCATAGCTTTCAGGGAGTTGTGGAACAAAAAGCATAGATCTTCCAGTATCAACATCTACTGCTCCAAAGCAGCCCGCTTCAGTTACTCCAAAAGTCCAGTGAAAGTAAGATTCCTAGGTTAAAACAAAATATATTCTTAGAAGAAAGACCTCACTTTCACCAGCTCTAAAAATATACCACAGTACATATTAATTCCTATTTCCACCTATCTGGAAGAGGTCTCTCTTGCTTTTGGAGGGGGAGAAGCGGTTTAGGTCTAAACTTTTTCAGACTGGTTAGTTTTAGGTTAGAATAATACAGATCCCTTTGCTGGCAACTGGAAAAGATCAGAGATTAATAAGCTACCATAAACAGGTTAGCTCAGCACAATAAACATACGCTACACATTAAAATACATTCTTCCAATCCAGAATTAGGGAATGTATCATCAGGGAGCAACAATCATGTCACAAGAGACAAGGCAAAAGCAGAGTGCAGCTTCATTGGGTTGTGAAGGCAGAGTGCAGAAGTGAAAACCCAACCTTCCCTAGAGAACAGGAAGCTGCAGTAGGAACAGCCCTTAACCAAGAGTTATTTTAAGAATAAGCAAGCAAACAACAAAACACCTAGCAATACAGGATTTAATTTTGGTAAGGACAGATGTATGCTCTAGAACCCTGAAAGGTGCATCTCCTCTAAAACCAGACTAATTACTACATTAAGATATGTGCTATCTAAATTAGAATTTACTGAGTTTGTTTCTTCATAACATACAACAGCTCAATTAAATTCACAAAACAAAGTGCTGCAGAAACCATGCAGGGATATGCATAATTAGAGTTCTTTTACACCAACATCCGCAGAACTTGTTAAGTTCTAGTTGTGACAGGAGAACATATGGGTACTTAAAGAAGAGTCTAATTTAAGAAGACACACGTTGCAAATTCCAAGATATAGGTTGCTGTTTAATAAAATCATGCAATCTACTTTTCCATTAAATAATTCAGCTTAGGTCCACTGTAACATGTTTTATTACACAAAGAAGGTTGTTTTTTGGGTTGCAGACAAGATTGAAAAAATGAAGAAATATTCCACTGCTGTCTTCAAGATTAGATTCAAACACTGATGAGCAATAAGGTCTTGAACAGGTTTAGGCCCTTTAAACCAGATAACTGAGCCTGCACTAATGCACTGAAAGTGAGAGCAACTCAAAGCTGAAGAAGCAATGTTATAAAGAAGCCAATTTATTTAAGTGAAGCAAGACAATGCAAATGTGAGAGATAAAGGGAAAATAATTTAAAATCATTTTAAAATTCAAGAGAGTTTCTTAATTTGAAGTTTTGATTCAGCTCTTACCTGGCGAAACACAATACCAGTATCAGTACAGTATCTCTGGGTTTCTTCTCCGCCCTGCAGCAGAACAATTGAATTCTTCTGGACATCCTTATTCTGCCTCAGGCGTTCACATAGTCGTCTTCTGTTCAAGGCAAAGAGCGCTACAGGCACTTTCAGGGTCTCATTCCCCAGCCAAAAGGAGGGTCTAGAAGAGATTTTTTTAATTGACAATTAATGGCAAAGACAATGGTTAGCACCATTTAGATGCACAGCATTCATTACTTTAGTTTAGTTCAACTCTACTAACAAGAGGCTCATCACTCATGGGGAAGAGATGTCGTACACTCGCATCGCTCTCAAGTGACCGTCAAACATTGCTCACACAAGTACCAAAGGAAAAAGATGACAACAGGAGACAAGGCTGGCTGCAGCTACAGCCTACAGCACACCACTCATTACATCCCCTTGGGCAACACCACATGAAGAGACTACAGCCTGAGGAGAGGCAAAGCAGGAGGGAAGAAAATTAGTTCTGAGTTACTGAAAACAAAAGTGGAAGTTTACATTAAGTCTAGCAAACTTCAGCAAGTCCTTCTGGGAAACCTTCAGCAGTTGAAGTAGGGAGAGATGGACAGCAGACACAGGACAACAGCATTTCCCATACTCACACAGTATCTGCAAATCTCTTTTCTGTGTATGTATGTTTATTCTTGCAGGCACACAAGCAGCTTCAGTGAGTGACTGAACTCAAACACGTGGCCACAGGAGCATGTACTGGGTGCCACTGCTTGTCCTTAAGGCAGCACAAATGTGCTGAGACAGCCTGGAAAGTTTCTGAAAGATTGTACTCAACAGAGCTGCAACTGTGAGGATACAGTTTAAAGCAGAGAGCTCGCTGTTATTAAGTTGCAAGTACTTCAAGAATAGGTTAGTGATTCATTCACATTTATTTCAGGTGCACTTTTTGGAGCTTTACCAGTAGAAATACTTTAGCTTTTGTAGTATATGGAGCAGAGGGAGGAGTTTAATCAGATGACAAGAAGAATCTAAGAGCAACTTGTTTTGGGGGTGGTTTTTAATGCTTAACATAGCAAAGCTGTGCTTTAGAGCTTCAGTATTAGAGCTGATAAATAAAATTTATCCATAAAATCCTCTGATTTAAGTCCAATTTGTCCCTTCACCTCAGCTTCTCGAAGACTGATAGGATGGTCACTTTCTCTCAGCTCTGCTTTACAGGAGATGCCAGAAAGGTGCAGTTAACTTAGTTACTATGTTAAGATGGCAAGAAATGAACCAGCCGCCAAAGGACTTAACCTTAGAGGAGCAAAGCTCCACATCTTAATTATTATATAGCTTTCATAGGCAATCTGAAAGGTAACCTTTGATTTATAGCTGCATAACCTCCTAAAAGACTTCATCAGCCTCAGAAATGTAAACCCTATAATTTCCTACTGCAGACACAGCATAAAAGAGCTAATAAAATATTTTCTTTTACTTGCTTATAACTGCTTGATATAACATCATAAGTAATTTTAGAAGGTAAAAGACTGCTCTTGCTAATTCAGTTTTCAAACTATCTGCTTAGAAGTTCAGCTGATGGTGCACAAAACCCAAATGTGTTTATTTTTGTTTCTTCCCACACACACTTGACAACCCAGCACCACGGCAGGTGATCATCACAAGGGCTGCAGGCTACCTATTGCAGCACATCAGCATAGCCTGGAAGCACAGCATAAGCTTTTAGGGTACCCATGCCTGTAGGAAGAAGGAAGCAAGTTCATATAATCTTAGCAAAAGTTACTGAAAGTTTTAAGTCAGATAGAGAACCTTAAACTAAAAATAGGCAAGGCTTTCCAGCTGTGGCTCAGTAATTCAGCAATGCACAAGAGGCTGAAAATGCTTTTATCCAGGCATGACCATCCCTTGGAGTAAGTACACGCAAGGGCCTGGAAGTCATATGCTCACCTGATGGAACATTTATAAAAGGGAGGAGAGAACATCATCAGATACCCTCATACCATATGTTGCTCTCAGATCTTTGTATCTGCTGACAAAAAACCCCAAACAGGCAGAGGTTGTAGCACAGCCTGTCTCATGTTTTGCTTCAAAGGAAGAAAAAAGTCACCTTCATTGCAATTTTACTCACTTCATGATTTTGGGAACCTTTATCTATAAACAGAAAAAAAAAAAAAAAAAAAAAAAAGAGAACTCTGACTTCTCTCCTCCAGGCCTATTCCTACACCCTGGAGCTCATAGGAAGCTGCTACAAAGGCATATTTTCATCTCCCTTAATTCTACTATTAATGCTTTTATTACACTTAAAACCTTTGACAATCCAAATGAGACTCAAGGAGAAACATTACATCAGGCAGCAATTCCTACCAGTAGTTTCACTAAGCCACTTTAAGTGTGCCTTTTACTGGGATCTTAATGCTAAAGCTAAAACACATTCTAGTGCAAAATGATAGTTCTTCTGCACATTTTCTCTAAGTGAAAGCGTATACTTCCTTGGACATAAAAGATCCCACTTTCCCTATCTGAATATGATGCCACAATATTAATGCACAGCAGAATGTGGCCTCTGCAGTTGTTTTAGACTGGCACAGTTTCTTTAGGGGCATGGTCTTGGTCTTTGGTTTAAGGTTGTTGCAGAAATCACAACAGCTGAACATGCTGGACCCTGTGGCAAGGGCTGCAGGACCCGAGGGCTGGGCTGAGTGTCGCTGCAAATTCTGCTCTGTTCTCAGGTTCTCTGCTGAGCACTCATTTAATTCATTCCTCAGACATCATGAGCTTGCCAGGCAATACACCTACTTTCACAACTGGAATTCTGCAGAGACAACCAGCTAGCTTTTAGAGAGAATATTCACCTTAGAGGAGTTTGCTTCCTCCACAGCTTTGTTCTCTTTTTTCTCCTGCAAGCAGCCAGATACCAAACTGACGGCACCCCCATGGATGGGCTGACACCATGGCAGAACACCCACAGGTGCTGCTTTGCCTGCAGAGATCCGGTCACTTGGCACACATGAACCATGCATGAGCTTTCCACAGCTAACACAGAGAGCTCTTTTCAGAGACAATACTGACAGGGGAATTTAAGTCTTACAAAAAAGGTGTACGGTTGTACATCTGGCTTTCCATGGCAAGTAAAAAATTGGAAAAAGAACTCTCATAGTACCTGAGATCACAAGAAAAAAAAAGTCTCACATAGGACTGGCTGTTCAACTCCTTTTAGTAAGTTGAGTGGGTACACATATGTAACTGCCTCACACGTATATCAACCCTACAAATAGACATGCAATTACACTGTAGGCAGTGTAAAACTACGTTATTTGCCTTGGAACAAAACTGCCACAAAATTCTCTCTAGAGAAGAAACTACAGGCTTGTCATTTTGGTCCATGGTCTCTAATCACTCAGCTAAATCCCACAAGACACACAAATCACAGAATCATAGAATGGGTTGGAACAGACCTTAAAGATCATCTCATCCCAAGTCCCTGTCATGGGCAATGACACCTCTCACTAGACCAGACTGCTCAAGGCCTTGCACAACCTGGCTTTGAACACTGCCAGGGCTGGGGCATCCACAACCTTCTTGGACAACCTGTTCTAGTATCTCACCACTCTTACAGTTAAGAATTTCTTCCTAATATCTAGCCTAAATTTCCCCTCTTTCAGTTTCTACCCAATACTCCTTGCCCTATCACTACAGTTCGTGATGAACAGCCCCTCTCCAGTTTCCCTGCAGCCCCTTCAGATACTGGAAGGTGCTGTGAATCTCCACACAACCTTCTCTTCTCCAGGCTGAACAGCCCCAATTTTCTCATCTTGTCTTCTTAGGAGAGGCACTTCAGTCCTCTGATCAACTTCACAGCCTCCTCTGGACTTACTTCAGCAGAATTACCAGAATTGAATTAATACAACACATTGCCTGGTCCTTCGAGGTGGGTTTCTTCTGTTAGCAGCACAAGGACTCTGGCATCTCCAGCCACAAACTCAACCCAGAACACTCACATAAAGTTACACATTTGACAAAGAAGCGTATTTGAGGCAAGCATTGGTTTTTGGTGCACGCCTCTTTGAAGCTATGCAAGCTTCTGTAAATAAACCTCAGCTGTGTCAAAAGTGGATACTTGCAAGAACAAAACAGGACAAGAGAAGCTCAGCTTTCTTGTTTTCTCCAGTCTGGTATCAGCATTCAACCACTGCTCGGTCTAGTAAAGGCCTCCCACAGTAGCTGACAGTTTCCTGCTGGCTGTCACATACAATTTTTATGATCACTTAGGCCCAAGCTCACAGACAAGCTCTTTTATTTTATTATACTGCAAGTGAAATATAGCTGGGAACATTAAACTACATCTGTTCTTTAAAGGACATTTTCCTTTTGCCTGGAGCTGCTGATTTTCAATGCTTATTTCAGAAGTGTTATATTTTCAGAGAGCTTACATTTTGGCACTATATGATCCATCTAACATTTTGGATTTGTTGTAATGCAACCACTAGAATACACTGGTAACCAAAAAATCCCATTTTATTTCTGGTTTTCCTACCATTTTTCAGTTAACCTTTTGCACTTCTGGTTTTTTTGAGCAGAAAAATCATGGACTGCCATTTCTGTTCTACTGAGATCCCACAGTGAGGATCCAGATTTCAATGAAGATGAGAAACCACTGAAACTACTTTTCAGTAAATTATCATTTGTTTGTTGACTGGGCCTTATTTATTTGTTTGTTTTGAGCGACAGATTCGTCAGCCTGAAGCCTAAACAATTTTTAATGCTGTTTCCACATCCCATACGTGAAGCACAAGAGGCCCACGCTAACAGCAGCACAAGGAAACACGCGATACAACCAAACACTAAAAGGAACTACGGCTGTTCAAGGTGTAAGATGAGTATTTTCTTCACGGCCAGCTCAGTGCTCCTTGTAAAGTTGACAGCCTGAAGTCCCGGCGCCGCTCCATGTCCTTCCCACGGCCCAGGGCCGGGCAGTGGCTCCCGGGGGCGCGGGGACAGCGCTGGGGACAGCGGGGCCGGAGGGGACCCACAGGGCAGAGACCTCCCCGGGAGACCCGGGTCACTGCCGAGCCCCAGCCCGCGCCGTGTTCGGCAGCTAGGGAAACTGTATCCCCCTTCGTTCTGATACAGTTTTAATGGCACCTTCTTACAGCGCAGGAAGAAACGGCTCAATTTTGCTATAAAATGTGGGAGGACCCTTGCGCTACGTAATCCAAGCCACCTTTAAGCATCAGTTCCAAACCTAAGATAACTTAAAGGACAAGCCACGGCTGGGGACGAGGCACTGCGAGCCGACCCGCCCGTGGGACCCGTCACAGCTCTCTCACCGCCCCGCGCAAAACCCGCAATCCTTTCGGGGAACCCCGGCTCCAGCGTACGCAGCCCGGCGCCAGCCTATGCCCTGCCTGCCCAGC
>VZTJ01000079.1:355045-388636 GCA_013397795.1 Orthonyx spaldingii
CGCCCCCGCCCCGCTCCCGCTGCCATGTTCGCGCGCCGGCCCTGCGCGGTCACGTGGCGGCGGCGCCTCGGCGCGGGGCGGGAGGGGGCGGTGGCAGGAGCGGCCCCGCCCTCACGGCCCCGCCGCCCCGCCCTCACCGCCTCGCCCTCACGGCCCCGCCCTCACGGCCGCCGCGCCTCTCCGCACGCCGAGCTGGCTCCGCACGCCGAGCTGGCTCCGCACCGGAACACCCTGACGGCGGGGGGTGTCGTCCCGAGGGGCTATCTGCGGCTGCCTCCGGCCTCTTCGCGTGGGCTGGCTTCTAAGAAACAATTCCAGGCCTCGAAGCCAATGTAACATAGTGTAAATACAACCTTTCCCTAAACAGGGATTGCTGCCCTACCACTGACGTCTCCTAAATAAATGGCTGCTCAAAAATCCACTTCATGTACAGTTCTGCTGTAAACCCTGGAAGAGATGTTTTCCACCCGCATCCTGAAGTGAAGACGGTGTTTAACAGTAGCCTTGGGGCATAGTGTGCTGGAGCAATCGCCAGCCCTTGGGCGCACCCCACTCTGCTGGTTTTTTTCCTATTCACACAGATTTCGTCAGAACTTGAAATTACTCGTTCTTGCCTCAAAATTACTTGTTCTTGCTTCAAAATTAGAAGATACCTGAGGAAACTATCATAGGCCAGGATTCACATGTCAAGTAATTCAATGCAGTTGCAAAAGCAAATACCTAGAAGCATGAAACACCAGATAAGGAATGAGAGATTGGAGCTCTGCTCGGTGACCTGAATACAGGGTCCGCTGCTGTGTGCAGCAATAAAACAGTGATAAGTGCAACTCTGGGCTGGCAGGTAACCCTCCCTCCTTGGAAAGGACAAGTGAGTCCTTGCTCTGGGGCTGTTCAGTAATGCCACTGCTCTGTTGGTGATGCATAACTTGGGTCAAAGTTACAAGATGTTATGATTCAGGTTATATTGGTATAACTCAGTTATACCCATATAACCTGAATCATAACTTTTTATACCTGTATAACCTGAATCATTACTTTCTATACAATGTTATAACTAGTATATGGTTAACTAGTTGCTTAATGCCTAAATAAACAAAAACTTGCCAGGTGTGTAGCTTCAAAATAGACACGTATAGCTATACTGGGAAGCAGCAGGATGTACTAATGAGAAATTGGCAAACGCAAAGCTAATTAGCCACAAAATAAAGAATTTAGACTGGTTAGAACCAGAAAGACCAAGGAACACCATAACTGCGCATGCTCCGAAGATGACGTTGAGAAGTTCAGACGCAAGGAAGACCTTGAGCCTTCATCGAAGAAGACCCCCAAGACCACCTAAATTGGGGAAGCACAAGCACAGTGCAGAAGAACTATTTATAAACATGAGATAACATTATGTAAATTAGTTCTGGCACACATATGATGATGTTATAATGACATAACAATATTACTGTATAAATAAACCACAACACTTGACAAGGGTGGGTGAGTTGGGTGGAGAAATCCCTCCTCACTTCCAGCGCTGCAATAAACAAATACCTGCTCTGTAGGCATCAGTCTGGAGTTTTATTTCTGGCCTATCTTTTTGGGCATCATTGGTCTGGCACTGATCTCAAAAAAAAGTACTGTGATACCTGAAATATTTGGGTGCTGCACATGGAGGGTCTGCTTCCACCACAAATGCTTGGGAAAAAGAGGAATGCAGGGCAGTGAGAAGGCAGACTATGATCATAAAATACATGGTGCTTAAAGTTCATGTTTGTTATGAAAAATGAGTGCACTGTTACTAAGACACATGGACAATTAAACCCCTTATTCTCACTTGGTCACATTATCCTCTAGAAGCTTGAGAAAACTGCAGCTACTTATGGACAGCTGGCTCTGAAGTGGCATCTGAGAGCTGCAGGGCAGTCACAGGCAAAGACTGATTTCAGGAAGTCTGGAGAGGAGCATGTAAATTGATAAAACTAGAAAAGTCAAGCAGTCATCGCCTAACTGTTTATGTTTTTAAGTCCAAGACTCAGAGACCTTTAGTACAAAATATATAATGAAAAGTTTCTTTGATGAACTGCACATTTGACGAGTAACAATACTTATTTTGGGGTCCAGATTCATGAACAAAGCCCCATGTTAGAAATAATTGATAAGCTGTTGAATTTCAAGAAACTTCCCTCAGGTTTTGCAGACTGAAAACAAAAATTAATGTGATCTGTAGCGAAATATTTTACTGCTTCCAATCCCCTAGAGGGGGTGCCTTCTGCGTAGGCTCCAGCAGAACCACTGGGAGGAGGCAGGGAAGCTCACTTTGTTTTTCCTTCTCCTCTCAGGACTAGAGAGAAAAGACTAAGGCCTTCAAGGCACTCTGCCAAATATTGTCATTAGTGGCTTTGAGCATTCATCCTTCCCTGCTCCCCTTTGCCTACCCCTACACTTGCCCTCTCTAGAGTAAAGGTCTCCTGCGTTGTAGTATCTGATCTCTACAATGGCTTTTCTGGGTCTCTGTCCTGTTTATTTCAATTTCCTTCTTGGTCATTTTACCTGCCTTCCAAAAGCAATCACCACATTTAGAAGTTACCTGCAGTGTATCAAATCTCAGCAGGAAATAAGACTACATTCATTAGGGGAAAAACAATGTTCACCTGAAATACCCTGTTCTTCTGTTTCAGGGTTTGAAAGCATGACATTTTGCACAACTTAAACTCATTTGCAAGGTGGCTATACTTGAAATGCCAGCCACAGGAATGACACTGGCTGCCAGACTGGGAGCAAGACCAGCTTTATTGCACACATAGATAATTCTGACTTTCTCAGTGCTGCAATTGACTCTGCAACAGAGAGGGGCAAACCTTAATATCTGAGAGGCTGAGTTTAGAACATTTCCCTCTACACCAAGGTTTGACTGACCATTACTGTCACTTATCTCCCAGTAGGACTCTCTCCATGATCAAGAATATCCTCTCTCATGCTGAAAGCCTGATTTTGCAATTCAGACAGCTTCAAAATTCCCACTGTAGCAATTTGGATGTACAAGAGATGCAAGACTGCAACATGTGATGGGATTCTGCACTAGCCCTCTGTATTTTAACTGTGCATACTGCTGTCCAGGCAGGATCTGAGAGCTCAGCACCATCAGTGTTGATGGCTTCTATTATCTCAGCTGAAAAAAATAATATTAGGTTAATAAACTTCCTTTTATTACATAAAAATTACACAACTGTTGTGAATATAGGTCAAGGCATCTGCTCCTGGTTTTAGAGTACAATAGATGAAAATCCAAAGTTAGCAAGGGCAGATGCAGTCCAAATATGAACTAGGGGGAATGGAAGGATGCTGCGGCTGTAGTCACAGCATGTGCCTGGGGAGCATCACCTCTCCTTCTGCCCTCCAGCTTAGAGTGGTGTCAAGTACTGGAGCTAAATACTCTCTGACAGTGTCTGAACTTCCCTCCTGCTTTGGGAAAATGCAGTTGTTGAGATACCAAATCATCTGGGACTGCCATGAAGGATCACACAGCTACACCGAGCACATGGTACCACAGTAAGGTGTCTTGAGCTGCCAATACCATGACATGAAGTGGGGAGCAAGGTCTAATGCTCAGTGATTAAGGTCACCCTCTCTAGTAAATCCTTTCCTGATATATGATTTCAATACAAGTTTCAACTGATTTTCTAAATTTCTAGAAAGCTTCTATATCATACATGCCACCACGAAAACAGACATAATAGGAAATACTGATTATCAGCACAGGAATTTTTCTAAGTTCAGCTTGATCTGTTTTTATGCTGATTATTCCTCCAAAATTGTGGAAGGTAGAATACTGCTGGCTGAAATATTCTGTGACCTTCACTTGGGTAGGGGAGCACTGGCTAGGCAAAGAACAACAGATAGATTTTGTAGGTATTTGAGTTATACTCTTTCACACGATGTAGGATCCAAAGTAATTATACAGACTGCTACGTTAAAATGTGTTAATACTGTGGGGTTTTTAATAGAATCATTCTGCAGGGACCTGTACTGCCTTTGTTTGATATAATGGCCACAAGTCTTTAATGTGGAATTAAGATTACAAGGTCCCTTCAAAGCAACAGATTGAACAAAAGCATCTGCCTTTGGCATTTTCATCATGAAACGATTTTGAGTAAATTTTCCCTCAAGCACTAAATGTATACTGCTGTATTGATCTTTTGGACCTTGAAATAAAAGTGTGATTTTCCCAAAGCCTGCTTGAACTAAATTATTATAAAAGACAAGAAAGGTAAAGCATTACACTGCCTCATTACTCTCACCATTGACTTTCACTTAAGAGTAAGAAAATCTAGTATATTCAAAATGTGCCCATCAAGGATCACAGTCTAAGGTTACTTCTCCAGCTATTGTTTGAGCTTCACAAAAATGTATAATTTTTGAGGGTTTTTTTTTTTAGGTTCATTGCTAAAGTCTGTAATTATTTCATTTAAATCAATCTGCCCACCAGTATTTATAAGTTGCTGCGACAGAAACTACTATCTCATCAAAATGTATTAAAACAGCACTATCAAAATTGCTTCAAAGGCTTCTTTTTTTAGAGGTTTGGGTTGTCAGGGTTTTTTAAGAATTAGTGGCCAGTGTGATGTTCTCTGTAATGCTTCTCTAATGTCTCTGGCAGCTTGAAAGAATCAATTTTTGTGTATTGCAACATATTGGTTTGCTTTAATAAAAGGAGACTTCTCAATGATTTTTCAGTCTGTTTGCTCATATATTGTGTTTTTTGCTAACCCACAGGCCAGGAAGGCACAGTTTATGTCTGTCCTTTGCCTAGTGCCCAGCACCATGGCTCCTTTCTGGTTTTCTCAAAGTTGGGTGTACTTGTACTGCATTAAAAATGTGACATGAGTGCAGTTCAGTCATGGCTAATTGCCAGGTATATCCTGTATCTCCTTTTTTATAACTGATACTAGTTAGTATGATACATGAACATTTCTGCTTATTCTAAGTAAATTTTAATGAACATACTGTAGTGAAATTTTGCAACAGTGGGTTTAGGACATTAATGTAGTAAGTATCACTGAAGCCATTACCCCAACAGCATCACCAAAGTTACAGTAGACACCACACCTGAGAACAAAATTCCTTCACATAACTCATGATCTGTTTCTTCAGCATTTCTCAACTTTCAAAAGCATAGCCTCTTTCTGCAACAAGGAGTGGCTCCCTGGTTGTATTTTGAAGGGCACAACCAAAGGTGCTTTGCAGCACCTTCTACAGTAGCAGCGTGGGAAGAGGCTGAGGAAGCTTCTGTACAGTGTTACAGAAAATGTGTCCAGCTGCACATATGAACATATGCCATTTGCACAATGGGAAAGCACCAGTACTCATGCAAGTTCCCTGTGGTACCATGAATTTACCTGAACCCTTGCAATATATGGTACAGTTTTAATACAGAACATGTTTACAGAGCTTATTTTTTCTTTCATTAGTGTCTGCATAATATACTCTCCACCCAGTGCATAACAAATCCCCAAACAAGCTTATAATATGCTTATGTAAATATTTTCTCAAAAGATTAATGCCTTCAGGTTCTTGCAGATTATGATTCATATCTTCACACCAATTTAAAGTCAGATTTCCCACTTTTTTTGGTAAGAAAATCCTCTTTAATTATTTATTATCTGGAATGCATTTTCCACTCTGAAATCTTACAATAACATTGTAAGCCACTGGTTTATCAAGATCTGTATTTTGTTGATGATGAAGAAATGGCTTTCTCTTACACAGACATATTAGAATTGTCTGAAATGAGTTCTTTCAGACTTTGCACAGGCAGCATTTCTTCTTTCGCTTGAAACAGTCCTACCCTCCTTGCTAGGAAAGAAAGGCATGCTTCTGATGCTGCCCTCTAATGCTAGGAACCACTGCTCCTGCAGCTTTTCCTTGCTTGTGCTACTCTGCAGAGTGGCAACAGTCAGTCTGGGAATGACAGCGAGGTTGCCATGGAGCCGCGTCTGCCACCGCATGAACTCGGCCCTTCCCGGCCAAAAGTCATCAGCGCCCCTGCCCCGAAGTACCTCCCAGCGCTGGCCCTCAGTGCCAACTGCAGATGATGAGATAAATTACTTCCTTTTCCTGCAAACCACTCATCTAATCTCCTCTTCATCTGACTGGAAATTTAACTCAGCTGGCTCTTGCCTTCAATTTAAACCTAAAAAACCCAAGTGATAAGCAACTGGCCGTCAGATTACCTAATCACAGTCTATGTCCTGGGACTGCAGCACTTTTTCAGTCTGGTCAGACCATTTACATTACCCAGTGGCCAAAGCCCCCTCTCATGAGCCAGCTTTAACCCGGGAGCTTAGGAAGGACCAGGGGGACCGTGCAATAACATACTAGAGGAAAGAGAAGATAAAAAACTAGAGCTTGTGAATCAGGGAATTCAATTATCTCTTGAACTGTAAAAAATGGCTATTTTACACAACCACTCTCTCCCCTAAAGACATTACACAGCCTCTCTCCAGGCAGTGGAAACTGTGCCAAAAACACAAAGTTCACTAAGGATGTTATCCGCCTCTTTGCCTGTTAATGAATCAACTGACTAACATCTATTTTTAAAATGGGTCATATTTACAGGCATTTTTCAAAGACTACCAGCTTGATGGGAGTGTGACTCAGTTTATTGCAGCGACAGCCCTTGTTTGCAGAGTGTTTCTCCAGGGGCACAAGCTGGCAGCCTCCCTGCACAAGTCACACTGGGCACAGGTATCTACAGAGTGACTTGGATGGATGCATGAAAATTAGGCTCAATGAGAGTCAACTTGGGCAACAAAAATAATATCTACAGTCACCATCTTCTGCTGCTTAGCCTCTAAATTCAAATCTCATTGTCTGTTTTTAATTTTGCAGTCACAAATATAGAGGTGATTTCTACGAAATTATTATTTGCTGTCTCAAAAAACCTTTTTTGCTAAACTACCGTTTGGTTCTGTACAAGTTTAAGCTATTGTGAGGACAGATTCTCTTGGTTCCCATCAGCACTAGCAGTGTTAATGCCGTTTGTGAAAAGGAGATTCAGAAGGGATGCTCAAAGAATGTGTGTGATTTAACTGTGTGTGTGTGTGGTATTTCCAAATCTCCTGTGTTTCAGGTGGCATCTGTCTGCATCCTTGAAAATATAAAGGCTCATACAATTTCATTAATGTGATGGTACAGCTGTGCCATTTTTTCTGCCTCAAACCCTGACAGGCGTCTTTGTTTGTATGCAGGGGCCCTGTTTGAACTGTTGCCTGGTGTCCTTGCTTTGTAGGCTGGCAGGAGAGGTTTTTGGGTTTTTTGGTTTTGTTTTGTTTTCATTTTCAGAAAAAGTGGTGACTTTTTTTGCATCTGTAACTGTTGACACCAATAATTTCTTTAGTCCAGGCTCACGTCATATGATGGCCAGAGACAAAGGATTCGGCTTCAGAAAATTGTGTGTGGGTTTTCACTGAGTCCCAGAACTGGGGAGATGCCAAGCAGCAATCAAGCGCAGGCTTCACCCTGGGATGTCGTTGTGGCAGGCAGCCTGCTCCCCTCCAGCCCCAGCTTCTTCTCAGTGATAACTGTTAGGGGTTCATGCTGAATATCGGGAGGTCTAAAGCAGCTATAAACCAGAACAGTTCCAATATTAAACATGACCCAACAGTGCTGGACATGGCCCTGTGTGTTTACTTCCTCCTGATTGCATGTTTTAGCTGTGCAGCAACTCCTTTGGGGATACCACCCTTACTTTTGTATGAGTAAGGGCAGAAAAGGAATAATGCTGCTTTCCCAAGACTGTAAAGAGATCATTTTCACTTGTTTCCAAAGATATAAAAAAATAGAGAAGGAAAAACCTCTTCAGGCTCAGGCTTCTTTCTGAAATCACACCTTGGGGCATTTGGGTACTGTCCACCAGCTCATCAGCAGCTGCAGGCTGTGCCCATCTCCCTCACTGTGTGAAGTTTTCCCAGTTTCACTTTTCTGCAGTAAGAACAGGAAAACAAATCACTGAGCCACACGGCAAAGTAGGCCCAATGACATGCTGACTAATGGTGCTTTGACATCATCCAATAGATTTTACAGAGATTAAGGTCCCATCAGAAATTTGTCAGCAGTAGTTTAGGAAATACTTACTGAAGATTTGCAGAGTTAAACACTTTGTGGGTGTTTGCTGTTTGGCTATCTACCTAAACAAACAGCTGTGCAGCTGAAATCAAGACAGCAAAGTTGTTACTAATTTATATTCTTTGGGCATGTCTCTGCTCTAGGCACAGAAATGACTGTGCTGGAGCAGACTGGTACCCCAGCTATTTTTAAACCACCTAGTTTGATACTGGAGGAAGTCAGTTACAGTAGCACAGAGATCATGGATTCATCTACCCAGCTTTTTGGCTCAAATATTAGTGCCAGCAGGATGAACTAAACCCTTTTAAAACGAGAAAAAAAGAGGTACAAAGGACTTGATTCAGCAACAGTCTGATTCAAAGAGAAAACTCACAGTTGCTCACACTAGGAGCTGTGACAGGCTACATTGATGAAGACAAGAAGACAAGAAGCTTAAATTTGCTGTAGTGGACAACGAGGTGGAGAACGGGGGGGCAGGGAGCCAGTAAACACAGTGCCTGCTGTGGAGAAGGGTCTGGCCTTCACTGTGAATCCTCTCTGTCACTGCAAATGGAAAATGTCACATGGAAAAGAAGGAGACTCCTATTAATAAAGAGTCATTGGGGTAATGTGCACTAGAAGAGGAGGAAGGATTGTATCTGGAGTTATCTGCAAGGAGCTTTATGTGCTGCAAGAGCTCTTACTGCTTCTGGAAGACTTCTCTAACTCCAGTGTCAAAGTTCAGGGACCTTTCCCATATTCCAAGTTCTAGCTGGCAGAACCACCCCTTTGTAATGATTTCTTATCAACAGGGACTTGTTTTATGCATGTGGCTCTTGCCTGTTAGGAGCTGGTCAGACAGGCAGGAAATAGCCCAAGGCAGTCAAATCATCGCTGTGTGGTAACTTCTGGACAAGAGGAACGACATACCCCACTCACCCAATAACCCCTAATCTGAGATTTATGCCCCTTGCTAGCTTGAGAGGTTGTGAGAATAAAAAGTGCAATAAACAAAAATGTAAAATATAAAATGCAAATATCCAGTAAACTTCAGACCTCCAGCAGGAGCCACACTACTTGCTGGGATTGCAATCTGTCAGAACAGGGCTTGCTGGAAAAGCAGTTTCTTGTAAAAAACTGCCTTCTTGTTCAGAACATTTAGGGCCCTGGCTAAGGCGCAGATTGAGGCTAGGCCCTCGCAAAGCTAAAAGTGAAGACTAAGGAGCTGTACGTTAAGAAGCTTCCTAAAGCTATGCCAACCAAGTCCAAAGGGGATGACAGCAGAAAATGTATCCAGCTGTGAAATGGAGAGAAGCACAGTCCCTACAGTGCACCAAAGAAAGAGAGAGCAATGTCATTGCTGCAGCACAGCACACGCCTTGCAGGCTCTAATGAGACAGGCTGACTAACAGGGAAAGGATATGGGAGACGTTCAGCAGGAGCAGGCCTCGACCTTGGAACTGAGCCCAAATTCTGTAGCAGAGAGTAATAATGAGAAAGGCAAGATCAAAGGAGACAGCTCTAACAAAGGGGCAAAAGAGATGGGTAAAGACACGCGAGCACTTACCAAGCACTTGGCTCCTCAGTCCTTTGCTTCCCGCTTGACCTCATGTTCTCCCGACTCTCTTCCATCATCTCCGTACACCTGAGCCTGGTGAGCAGAGACAGCCTGTAGCTGAGCTGGTGTGGGTATATACAGCATGCCTGCTTGATACATCCACAGCTATTATGCATGGGTAATTTTTATTACCCAGGGGCATTTCTCTTTTACATATCCCTAGCAAATTTTACTGAAATCGTTTTCTTTTTTATTGGCCTCTTACATTGTTAGAGTGCCCATGATTTCCCCAAGGTTAGATGATGAATGACAACACATCATACAAAGACAAAATACAGGCATTTGCCAACTATAAAACAGATTTTTTCATTTGATATGTTTCCTTTTCTTCTGCAACAATGATAAGCAACCTTGATGGGATGAACAGTACAGATAGAAGTTTGACAAGCTCTCTTCTGAATCCAGGATCACACAAAATATAGATTTAGTAAAGATATTATATTTCTACTAACGTGATGGAGCTTCAGAAAATGGAGTAACCATTATAAAGACAATTTCAAATACAATCAGCTGGGTTCAGTCCTGCAATTAGTTGTGCCTGGGCAGCCAGCTGGGTCCCTGAGAGGTTCCAGTGACCTCAGTAAAATCAGTGGGAATGTAGAGACATAACCTTTAATCCCTACACTATCAAATGCGAACTCAACTGCTCATCAGTTTAAGGATCTCCTTTTCCCCCTTCCTTTTCCCAAGGCCTCTCCCTCAGACCAGCAGCACAGACACCAAATAGGCAGCGGTGCCCCTTTGCCTCCCGCCCTCCCATCTCCTTGTGAGCATTTGATAGCAATAGCTCCCAGCCAACCCTGTGCTGGAGGCAGTTTTTGTACAGACAGTATTTTCTGTTCAAACAGGCATTCCCAGCTGCTCCCAGGGAACAGAACATGAATATCATCGCTTTTCTGGCTGAAGCTGTGTGATCTAAGCCAAGCTTCCATCTGACCAATAGGTCTTTCCTTTAAAAGCCAGGCAAGAAGCAGCAAGCAATGTGTGGGTGCCCACAGGCAGGTACCTGAGGTGACAGTGCTGCCACACCTGCAGGTGGAAGAGGTTCAGGGACATTATTAATCCAAACATGAGAACAGGTGTTTACTCTCAAACATATGCAGATTACATGGGCAGCAGCAATTTGGCCTTAAAAAAAAAATGAAAAAAGAGAAACTTAAATTCAGATTAGAAAAATAAAGTAAAAGAGAGATTATTTGAACTATTTTGTTATGTCAAATACTTCCAAGAAATCCAGTTATCAAAATCTCCAAGTGAACGCTGTTATACTTACTGGTCTGAAGGTGAGTATTTTAGTCGTAGAATGGTAGGATATGCAAATACCAAGTGCTCCACACACTCCAGAAGTACTTCTAGTCAAATATTGTTCACCCACTTATCCATACCTATCCATACCTATCCACACCACACTGAAGGGGTAGCCAATTTTACCTTGCTTTCTTCAGTCCTGGCTGCTGAGGGTAATGAGCTGCCACCTCAATTTTATCCCCCTTTTTGAAGAAGAGATCCCAAACTCAGTGAAGTTCACTTAAAGACTTCAGCTGACCCAGGGGTTTACTTGACCCTTCTACCCTAATTTCTTCTATTACCAGGATGGGAAAAAAAGAGGTTCTTTTGTTAAAAAAAATACCAGAAGAGCAAAAAATCCAGCAGAACAGAATTCCAAAGTATCAAACATAACTAACAGGGCTCTAAGGAGAAGGACTAAGCAGAAAGCATAAATAACATGTAACCCAAAAAGACCTTAGAAACAAGTTACACGCCTGAACTTTTGAACTCAATCTTCCCGCTGTACTATCATGTATAAAAATGGTATGATTGATACGGTTGAAATTCACATTTCAAATTTTGCAGACGAGATTAAATTAGAGAAAACATCCAAACCATTTCTAATACTATGGAGGAGTTAGATTGATTATACTCTTGGATTAATAGATGGTAATTGTAGATACACAAAGACTTCTAAGTCTTCAAGCAAAGGACTTGCAGAAGAAATAACTATTATTTGGAAAGGCACTGGAGCAATCTACCTCATAAAAGAGATATAACTTACAGTGCAATATTGTTAAGGTTTTCAGCCAATGTACATATGAAATGAAAAAATAGAGAATCAGATTGCTAAAGGAATAAGGGAGAGATAAAAGGAGCAACAGTTTTATTTTGTGAAGCACTGGTTAGATGTCATAGAGACTTCAATCACTGCAATGAAAATATATTTTCACTATATCATTAGCAAGCAGAGAAAGAGTAATATAATTAAGGGTGTGCTCAGACACACAATGTAAAACCTCTGCTATCACTTGGAAGAGTCACCAGTAAAAAAGGATATTCCACCCAGGGGGTCAAGACTGAGCTACACAACAGTCTAGGTACTGCCAGTTCAACACAACCAAGCCAGCACAATGCACCGAGAAGAGGTAACTCAAGTGTTTGCCCTGTCTTGAAAACATTCATGGACTCATTAATTCAAGGATTCATGTAGGCATTGAGCTCCTCATGATGACTGCGTGTACCAGGTTAGCACAAAATGTACACCAGATGATACAAATCTGTGTAAATCTTCTGCTGCGCTTTTTTAGACAAGTTGAAAATGGGAATCCCCAGTGTTTCAGCATTAGGTGGCAAGAGAAAAGGATATAAAGGGAGTAGCTATAAAATCTCATGATGGATCTAATGTTTCTGTGCTTAAAGCAGGCTTTTATATCCAAAGTTCTGCCAATCACATAGAAATTGCTGACAAAACAATGAAAATCAAAACTAAGGGTTTAGAAATGCAGTTTTTCTTGAGCGATCATAATATTGATAAACAGATGGGCTGAGTGCTATGAATGCACAAGCCTGCCCTAGCAGGTGCAAGATTTCTGCTCTTGCCTACACATACATAGCCATGGTTGACTCTCACCTGTGTTCCTTTGATTAGAACTATTTATTTGAGATTTTTAAAAGTCTTCATAAAAGTAGCATATATTTTATGGAGAAGTGAAATGATCAAAGTATTTGCAACAGCCCTGGAACAATCAATATTGGTCATAGTATTATCCAGCATTACTGTGACAGAGCTGTGCTGCGGAAGCTTAAGGAAAAGCAGTGTTGAACCAGCTCTGAGGGCCAAAGAAAAACCGATGCCACTCACCAGAATTTGTTTAATCTACAAAATAAAGTCCTTTTGTTCACACGCAGCAATGGTTAAGAAGTATTAAATCTTGATGTATTTGCCACAAAAACGCTGTGCGATTTCCAAACTTCCCCCTATCCTTGGCATTTGCAAAAAAAAGGAAAGCTTCCTGCTATTCATATCATATATATAATCATATATCCTGACAAACTGGTGGCACAGCAGTGCAATAGCCAAGGGCTTGCGTAACAGTAAGAGCAGCTTCTACACATGCAAGCTTTGGGAGTTTGAATTGAAGCACAGCATTTATTTGTTCACTTGTGGGCAAACATGGAACCTACTGAGAGAAAGCTAGCCAGAGAACAGCAGCTTAAAATATGATCCTAATCTTACAGGCCTCAGAGGAACCTCTAGAATGTGGGAAATGTGAATTCAAACCCTTTTTGGGGTGAAGAAATTCCTTGCCTCCTAACCAACACCAGTTCATAAAAAGAAAATTTGAATGGATCTATTGTGAGACAACTTGTGGCAGTAGAGGAGACCTGTGCAAACCCGGCCTTGCTCTCTGCCTTGCCTGTCTCTGTAGTAAGAAATTAGGGCCCATGTTGAGACAATCTGCCTGAAAATCCTGCCTAAATGCCCATCTCTCCTGAAATCAGTCCATTCTGCTAAAAATATTTCAGCAGCATCTCAGCTGGAAGTGAATTCTTGTGTAGTTTTCTAAGCACCAAGACACAGCTGTGTAAGGACTCCAGCCGTAGACGTTCATCAGGAAAACCTCCCTCCATCGTCAGTGTGTCGAGACTGCCAGATCACACCCCGACACCATGGAGCTCTTCCCACCAGCCTAAGGGGGGTGGCACAAGTGTGTGCAGGCCATTGCTTTGCCTGTTTCCAAGGTCCAGTGGCTGAGGCTCTGTGGGGCCCTCTCCACAAGAGAGCTCCGGATCATCGCTGCGAGGGGCAGGGAGTTGTCAGCCAGCACGGCTGCAGCCTCCTGGGAAACTCCTGACCTGTCCAGTGCCAAGCATACTTGTGATGATTCCCAGAACAGACCACTCAGAACCATGAAAGGAGCAATCAAAAGACCTCCTGCTTCAAATGAACCATCTTAATTCACTCCAGGACTGGAAAACACTTTTGAGACAGAGTTCAAAGAAATAGAGCTCATTTTTACAAAACCTGCAAATTTTTAGTCCTAGCAGATTAGCCACCAAGTCTCATAATAAAAAACAAACCCCAAAAAACCCCAAGAAAACTAAAATCTTGGATGATTGAAACTGATGCTTGTTTTCTTGCTGAGTTTCTCTTTAAATTCAGACTTACTTAATACAATTTACTTCCATAAAACAAACTCAGTCTGGAAAACATGGAGCCTCCTCATCCTGCTTTATTATTTAAACCAGACCTTCTGGAGACAGTTCTTACTTTGCAAGAAAAACTTCATTAATGGTGACAAATAAGACTGAGATCAATGCTTTATTAAGGACAGACTCCTGTTACAACCTACACAGATTATTTTAAATCATGTCATTGTGTCTAAATTGCAATTTTCATTTGAATAGCATTTTTGGATAGAGAAAGGATTTATTCTCAAAGTCCGGAATTCCTGTCGGAGTACCAAAAATACAGCAGGTGCTATCGAAAAAAGTATGAATTCTTATATTAAAGCTATTATCCTGACCAGAGCTCACCTGTGCACCACAGTACATATACTTGTAGCTATCTTTATTTCCATTTAGATATGTTCTATAGAAAAAGTAGATTTATCATTCTAGCCATTGCAATAGCATTGAAGAACTTTTAAAACAGGAGCAGATAGAAAGGATTTAATTAATCTTATCTCAGCACATTTGCATATTTCTCTCTTGAGAAAACCAAACCTCTGCACATACTGTTGTTTGCAAGCTAATGCTTTAGATACATTTCTGAGTAGAAGTTAAATTGCTTGCACATTTAAAGTAAATTTATAGCTAAACCTAACTTGGGCTGTCTCTGAACAAAGCAGCTTCTTTGAGAAATAACAGCAGGTATTAAGTTCCGTGCACGCAATGCGCTATCAGAGGGCAAGTGGCTACGGGCGTCTGCCCTGAAGGAAGACACTTCAGGTAACATTGTACCGAAAAGGTGCTTAGATTTCAGAGTGC
Source organism: Orthonyx spaldingii (assembly GCA_013397795.1). Taxonomy (NCBI): domain Eukaryota; kingdom Metazoa; phylum Chordata; class Aves; order Passeriformes; family Orthonychidae; genus Orthonyx; species Orthonyx spaldingii. Next base: position 370,017 of record VZTJ01000079.1, read on the forward strand.
AAAACCAGTAGATATTTACACTTTTACTTAATTATAAAATGCATCTAGATCACTATGCTAAATAGATGCTAAATATTTTGTCCGTGTCACTGCTCATGCCATTGCCAATATCCAGCCTCTGGTCCGACCTGCCCGACTGGGATGGCTGAAGGAGATGTGTGCACTCAGCAGTTCACCCGTGAGTTTGGGAGATGGACAGAAAACTGGGCTCTGCAAAAAGCTCACCCTCCTTGGGGACAGAACACTTCGTGCTGTGTTGTGCTGTTGCACAGGCACCAAAACAATGGGAAAGGCATAGATAAGGGAGACACAAGGACCTGTAGGGCTGGGGGTGACTGCTTTGAAGTGAAACAGGGCTAATTGCATGGGGGTGTGTAGGGCCATGGATCCTTCCTTGGCTGCAGCAAGACAGTAAAGGAGCTGATGACCAACATGGAGCATCTCCTGAGCTGAACTCGTCCGTCCACCAGTTACACAAGAAGACTTCTGTTGGAAACAGACACAAAATGGTTGGGGACCAGGCTGTGGGAAGCTGTGTGTGGATGATAGAGCCACACTATCCTGCTAAACAGCCCAGTGCTTGCACATGACTTGACTTGAACCTAGAAGAGGCTAAACATCACTGCAAATTTTAGGACTATAATTTTAAAAGCCTGGTTGAGAATCCAAACAGAATATGGAAATTACATGCATAAACTTAGTTTTTCTGCAAATGTGACACATGCTCCAAACCACTCCTATTGACAAGTTTTCTGTACTGAATTCTCTCTTGAACTTAAAAAAATCAGAGCTCCCAACTGCAAGTTTCTGACTTTCATTCTGCTCTATGTGCTATATTTGTTAAGATTACCATAAAAGAAAATTGACATTTTCATAAACTAGAAGAATTGTACTAAGGTCATGCAATGGGTATTTATAGTCTCGTTACTCTTTAGTCCCTGATAGCAACTACCAAAAATAATCATGTAATGTGATATTATCACACTCCTACTAGTTACAGTGTGAAAGTGAATTAAAACATGGTTAAAATTTTCTCCATGGAAGCTCTGAAGAGAGGCCAGGAGAAGGACAAAGGAGGACACTGGAACACAGATCTGAAAGCACAGCACATCCCGCTGTCGCTCAGTGTGAAGATTAGTGGCCCACCATACCCAGGTGGAATTGCTTCACCATTTTCTGCTGCACTGGCAGGAAAAGAGCAAAGAAAATTAGCAAAGGGTCATTTGGATTTGTATAGTAACAAGTAATATACCTCCAAAAGTTCATCAATTCGGGCTATACTTCCCCCTCAGATTATGATCATGTGAATAAACAGTTCCTTCTGGTCTCATAGATTTAAGACACCTCCAGCCACACTCTCAGAGGAATGAGCTGCTCACTGTGGGCAGTGAGGAGGTGTTTCCAGCTCTGCTAGTTATGTTCTTCATGAGCTGCTTCTCCTTCCTTCCCCCCATTTATTCCCCTTGCACATACAAGAGCAGATACTCTTCCTCCTCCCTCCATGATACTGCATCATTTTGGTCTTATGTGGAAAGATGGAGCCAAGAGGCCAAAAGTTTAGCTTCATTCCACAGCACAGAAGAAAATGATAAATTTATGGCAAATCACAAAGTGTTATCCCGCAAACTGAAGAAGGTGCAAAGCAGAGCCATCTGGCAGTCTCTCCTCCCTCCCTCTGAATCGCTGACACATTTCAAAATCAGCCTGTGTTTTCCATCAAAATTGGGAACCCATGGGCCACAGGCTGGGAAATATCTCTAGAGTAGGTGGAACAGGGGGCAGAAAGCTTGAATCCTTACTTGATACTGCATTTTGTAGTGATTTACTTCCAATCTGCTGCTTCCCCTGCTCCTAGGAGAGGGAGAGGAGCTGGCAGCTGGTGGTAGGCACTCAGTCAGTCCTTTGGCTACAACCATAAATGCTGGAGTAGTCGAGAGGCAGGACCAAACCCCAAAATTTTCTGAGGATCCTTCATTTCTCCAAGGTCATGAGACCAAAACAGTCATGCTACCCCTCCTCTGGGAAAAAAACATCCTTTCCCCCAGCCCCACTCCAAAGCTGCAACTATGCTGATGTTTTTGTAAATGTTTTGTATTTTGCTGCATTTGAGTAAACAAGCTTCTGTGGAGAGACGGAGAGAAGTGTGAGCCCAAATTCATCTCTTTTGATGAAAAGAGAATTTTTCTCTCTGTAGGTTTGTGACTGTTTAGGTTCCATCTGATCGGAGTTCATGGATACACGTGGGTACCCATGACAACCCAGCACACAGGGGCCTGGATATGCTGCATGGGGATGGATGGGTTAGAACATCCACAATGACGAGGATCTTCCAAATGAGGGATGACAGCAAATCACTTCCATCTGTGATGCAAAAGAAAACCTTGGCATTTCCTTCTACATACTTGATCTCCTCTAAGTACCTTCCCATTTGTTCTATAAATAAATAATAGTTTTACTTTGACTGTGCTGTTCTCCCAGGTGAGTGGAAAAGACTTGTTCCCTTATCAAGCACAGAAAATGTGCTATTTGCTATAGGAGTGTCAACAAGGCAACATTTGTACAGTCCACCAAACTCCAGGAAAGAAAACAGAAAAATTATACAGAGTGGCTCCAAGTTTACTTTGTTTGCTGTTCTCATTCTCTCTGTTCATGTCTGTTACCAATCCAAAATTCTTAAATCTTTTGGGTTAAAATACTAGCTTAACTAGCAAAACAAAACTACACTGTAATCACAGTTCTGACCTGATTATTTCACTCTGCTTGGTGATCATTCCCTTCCATGGCTGAGAACTGCAATGTAGAGCTATAGTCTGGAGTGAAAAAATTGCCCAAGAACAGGATTATGCCACTTTCTTATCCCCTATACTGTTGTGAAGCATCCTTTGAACAATTCCTTGTGAGGATACAGAACACTGCAGCACGTACTTCCATGCATTTGCTTATGAGTCACGGAGAGCTCCATGTACATCTTAGTTCCATATCTCTTCCATAGAAGGACTACTTTTTAAAATTTTTTTGAACACAAGCCATAAATTCTTGATCCAAGTGCTATGTTTAATCAGGACTTGTTCTCATGTCAGACTGCATCACTGCATAAAAAGACAGAATGTGTCCTTTAAATACTATGGAAATATTACCGCTTACAAAGATGCACAAAATGCCACAGAATGCAGAGTGCACTTACATCTCTTTTATTTATGCTGAGATATTCAAGTAGTTCTACTGTTACCATTTATTTGATTGGGGCAGTTTTTACATATTCATGCTAATTCTCAGGCAAGTGTCTCAGTCCGATCTGTGATGTAAGTTCTTTCTATTTTTTAAGCCATTCATGCAGACTTTTCATTAAAGTAGAAGAGAATCTATAATGGATTCAATATGTAATGCACAGATCAGCTTTGAAAATAGACCTATTTCTGCCTAAGTCATCAAATATTACATGTACATGAGTCTAAGTTCTGAGAAAGCCAACTGAAATGAGAAGCTGTGTCTGAAGATGATACTGTGGGTGCTGGGAATTAGAGAGATTTTCCATTTATTCAAAGTCTCCTTTCTACTTCTGTACTCAGATCTTCCTTCCCAAGTCTGTATATCCTCCCTTCCCATATACTGCAGCCTCTTTGCCACCTCTGCTCATGAAACTCCCTCGTATCTCGTCCTTTTGGCAGCCTTTTGTCCCCCATCATGCTTGTCTAAGGCATGAGACGTACAGTATGAGGCCTTCCAGTACTTCTGTAGCACTGAAACTGGTAACTGGCCCAAACCTTTCATCTTTGTTTGGCAAAGCTTCTACTGAAGTCATCAGTTAAACAGTCAATGAGTGATTTTGCATGATTTGGCCTTAAATGCTGCGTGCATTAAAATGGGAAGAAAAGCAAAGAGATGCTGTCAGTTAGCATCTCAGTACTGAGTACAAAATTAAGAATCAAAGTCTTTTCTCAAATTAGAGCAGACATGAACTCTTAAGAAGAGGGCAGAACCTACCAGCAAAACATACAAATGAGTTCTCAAAAGCTATTTCTATTAATAATGAGCCACCAGTCCATCTAGACAAGATTTTTAAGTTCCCAGGGACATTTACAGGCTAATAAGTGAATCAGATAGGGTAACAAGAAGACAAAGGAACAGAAATTTTCAAGGCATCAGCTACAGTAAATGGAAGCAAATGAGAAGATATTCACAGCAGTTTGCTGCAAAGGATCTACCAAGGGCAGAAGGTAAAATCGAACTCTTCAGGAGCAAACCCAGCAATGACATACATCTATCTGGACATCTAGCAATGCACAGCCAAACCAAACACACAAACTCATGAAGATTCTGAGCAGTTTAATAACTTAGCCTAGAGAACTCCAAGGTCAATTCAACATCACTGGTGAGCCAAGCTAATGCTAATTATGCAGCTCTCTGACATACTGCTAGAGGAGACCAAAAATTGCTGGATTGATATTTGACAAATAATTGATCTGACAACTTATTTGATTTATTTGGAACAAGGTATATAATGATTGACCTTCCTCCTTCCCATATTTATTTTCAGCTCATAGAGCTGCATAGATTACTTGTGAATATATTCATTGAACATTTTATTGGATTGATTTTTCAAAGATGCTTATAGACAGTCAATGTTTTTTCCTTTTCATTTTCTTGTCCGTGTCATGCCACTATACCGAGAGTTATGGATGGCCAGGAGCACAAGAGTCAGAGCCTCAGGGAGCCCTCATCCTTCTTGGTTACAAACAACAGCAGCAAGCACCTCTTCATTAGCAGCTACAAGAGGACTTACAACACACCAGTGGCAACCCTGCCTCCATCCATCAGGACCATTCCCCTTTTACCCTAGGAATACCCAAACCACTGCAACAGTCTTGTGAACAAGAGACAGTGTATATACTTGCCTACTGCCAGAGCCTGAAGCAGTCCAGTAACAGAGATTTTACAATGCTTAAAATTTTGCATTTATTTTAATGTCACTCCATGTAAAATCAGAACCATTCAAATTTTTTCTGTAACGATATTTCAGTAAAAGCTTTGCTGGTAAGATGAGAAGATGCCTGTTGTTTAATCCCCACATCTTTGCTGTATTTCTCCTGCTGTTCTTGTTGTGCTTAGTTCCTTTGCTACTGGCTCAGTAAAAAAGCAAAGCATAGTGCTACTACTTGTTTAAATACATTTTGCAGGGAAAAAGGCAAGCCCTGTACAAAACCCTAACTAACAAGATTGCTGTAAGCCCTGAGGAGCTGCAGCATTGCCTCTGTGTGTAGGTGGCCTGAGCAAATGGCAGACACAGCAAAGCACCAGGAACCTAAATACTGCTGCAGAGTTGGGGACCAAGCTCAGTTCAAGTGTAAACAAGGGTAACTCCATCCAATTCAGTAGCTGCGCCTGCTTTTCCCAGTAGGGTTTTCTGCCAAGTGTGTATTCCAGCGGCACGTCCCTGCAGCCAAGGCTGGCCAACCTTCCAGAAGATACTGCTGCCAACAGGGAGGGACAGCACTGGGAAGCTTGGTTAGCCAAAACCTGCCATTTTACAAACATTATTGTTTAGCACTGCTGTTACTGTTTCTCTTCCCATTGTAGACTAGGAAGTCTGTACTGCAGGGGAAAGGCTCAAAATGATGAATTCCTATGCAAGCGGCATGTTTGCATGGCATGCTTGCACATCATCTTTGCTTTGCTGGGAACAAGGCAAGGACCAGATCAGAAGCTGGAATTTCAGAAGTCAGCAAGGTCCCCTGAGACTCCCCTGTGAAGCCCTAACACAGCAGGTACAGGTCATGCGGAAACTTGCAGAACGCAGAAGATCAAACAGCAGTACAAACCCAGCTCAAAACTGGTGACGATTGTGCCATGCTCTTTTTAAAAGCGTTCTGTTCTGTGTGGTAGCAATTACAGTGATGTTAGGTCAAACCCTGCAGCAGATCAAAGCTCAGAGGGACTGTTTTCACACACAGACCCTACTTCAAACAGAGAAATCAGAGAAGGGGAACAGGTGATAAAACATACTCCAAATGCCAAAATTCATCCCCCAGCTACTGCTGAGCCAGATTAACTTGCCATGGCACGCAAGGGAGCAACAGCATCACCAGAGCAAGCAATCCAACTTCAGTGTCTGATACCGCTTAATCATAGTGAAAGATGTTTGGCCTGTCTACCATGTGTACCCCAATCAGAGATTCCTCACACTTTTACAGCAAGCCTACTCATCTTTCTTCCTAAAACAAATAATCTCTCAGGCTCATTGCAAACCACCAGTGACACTTAGTATTCCGATCACTCCGTGCGAGTCCACCTGGTATATTGTGTTTTAAATCCAAGCGCTGTTATGGCTATGCATTTTCACTAGCTCCATGGTACAACACAATAGCTCTGTTCAGTAAGAAGTAAATCTAAATTCCAATCCTTGACTGATGAGGTTTATATAACAGTGGTTTTTTTACACTTTTATGCATCTTGAAACCACATCTGTCAAAACACGTTAACTAAACAATAGGATACTTAAACACTCACTGCAATATCAAGAAGCTTTTTCTTCCTCCCATTTCACTGGTTACAAACCTTTTTGATCTTAAACGGTGACAAAGGATCATTGAAAAAAGTCCCCACAGTCTGGTAATGCCTGGAAAACACTATTTATCCTGGACAGTTTATCAATGTGTCATTTAGTTCAAGGAGATTATAAAAAGGGATGAAGCACATCAGCTCCAGAGGGACTTTCAGAAATCTGACAACACCCCCACTTGGATCATGGCTCACCTGCCCCCACATCCCTGCAAAAAAGGATCCTACTAAGATTTCTACTCTGCTGCCATGTGGATGGAGCTGTACATCCTTTGGCTTGGCACTGGATTAAATCCCTGACCCTGCTTCCTGACGGTGTGAGGTGTGATCCCAGACAGAGCAGGACCAAGAAGCACATGGCACTTCAACAGCAAAGGGAAACAAAATACTCCATCTGTTCCCAGGATCACTGACATCACTTGGAGTTTCTGCAGAGACCTCAAGTCCGTTGTGAACATTTTTGCTATTCTTTTAGCTAAAGTCATTGATAAAAGCGGGATAGATGTGAGTTCAAATCTACCTAAGCTGCCATGTCTAACTAGTGTAATGATAAAAAGATAATCATTTCCTGTAATCCTGTAAATGTCTCTCATTTACCAGTGTCCAGCTCTCCTGTCTGTAGGTAGTGCTCATACTTCCCCGTTAGCCTCTCTAGCAAAGATCAAACTTGTGTGTCTCATAACTCCTTGATGTGATTTATAAAGCTATCTAACTTGTTTTCTTCCTAGCTTATCTCATGTAACCTATTTGTCTTTTTATTACAGCATCTTATCTGCCCCTTATTTGCTGTAGCTATTTATCAAAGACTTACAGTAATACCTATTCCTCCAACATTATTGATGTGGATACCTGCACAGCCATAACCCAGGCTGGCTGTACTGCAGCGAGGGTGACAAAGCTCAGGCTGTGGGACAGCAGCACCAGTCCTGCAGGGTGACTTCACACCCCTGCCACCTCAGCGGTGCTTGTAGGGACCTTCCCTGGCCTGGGGCGGGATGTCCCCGCCTGCTCTGTGCACTCCGAGTGAGGAGATGCCCGGCGTGTCTGCGCACCGGGAGCGGCAAGGCCACAACTCACACCCACCCCGTGTTTGCTGCAGCTGGTGGGAGCGCATTCCGGCTTGTGGGGGCTGACTCACACTCTCTACCTTAGCTTGTCTATGGTAAATGAGTCACGCTGGTATTTTGCTGCACGACAAAAGATTTACAAGTCTTAGATCATTCAGTAGGTAGAGCCCTCTAGAGATGTGCTTGGTTTAATACCTCTGTTGCCAATACCAATGCTATTGCTGCCACAGTTGCAGTTATTTTCAATCAAATACCTCAGCCAGCGACAGCTCTTTGCTGGTTGGTTTTGAGTCTAATTTGTTACTTGACATCAGTTTTAAAGAGGTAATGAAAAGCAAAATAATGACAAAAATGTTGATCTTTAATATTCAAAAAGGGAAATAGAAAAAGTGCTTGTTAGGGTGCATGTATATTTATATACGTGTGCACATATCTGGGGGTGAGAGATGCTTTAAGGCGTGTGGTCAGTAAAGATCTGCCAGGTATAAACTCTCCCACACAGAAGGGCTTTGTGGCGTGCCCTGGGAACGCAAAGCACAGACTCCTTCAGAGACATATTCTGTAAATTTGTGTTTGTATTTGAAAGGTGTAGAAAACTGAAGTCCATCTAACTGTGTGTTCTCATGAAGAGATCTCACCAAACATTTCTGAAACAGAGATGCCACTTTACCCACCCTGTAAAAAGCCATGTGCAGCCAGACTGTCTAAAACGCCCTGTGCTTTCCGAGCCAGGGGACCCCGCTGGGTGCCTGGGAGCTGCTGCGGGCAGGGCTCGGCCCCGGGCAGAGCCTGCTGCTCGTGCTGCCCGCTGCGGATTTGTAACAAAACTCTCCCCTGTGAGCGGCTGCTTTGTGCTCTGAAGCCAGAGGGGTTATTTCAATGGACACATGCATTTCTAAGTGTACTTTAAGCACACTTCTTACAAATGTCTTCTATTAATTAAATCTTCTTTAACTGTATTAATTCTTATTAGCCACATAAATAAATGCCTTTTCCCACGAACATTACTATATGTTGATAGACAAAAAGTAGCAAGTTCTAGGCACTCATGACATATGTTAAAAAACTTACTAGTTTTTGAATTGTTGTCTTTCTCTTGTCAATTTAATATTCCATGTCCGTGTCCTTTTGTTTTTTAAATCAGAAAATAGGAGGAAATTTGACTTGAAATTCTGATTTATACATGAACTCTGACTAGTTTTCTTCAGAACTAGCTAGTCTTGACCTTCTAACCCTGTCTTCACACAGAAATTTATCTAATCATTAACAATCCAATTGTCATTTACCAGATCTACCAGGTGCAGAAAAATCTTCAAGTGGGCAAGTGACAAGCATGAGAGGCATGATGAGAAAGAAAATGAGGTGCCACATTTATAAGTAAAGGAAGATACAGCAGAGGTACAGGGAGAAAAGAGGGTGAGAGTAGCAGTGCTTTATTATTTGTAGAAGTTTTGTTAGCTTTTTCCAGCTCAGGCATTGAGTATCAGGCAGGAGAGCATGCCAGCTGGCCAGGAAAGCTGGCATTAGTCCTGTGCCCTCTGGGAAATGCAAGTTCCCCTACCAGAGGATGAGGAGCCTCCCATGGCAGATTTGCTGGAAGGAAGATGAATCAGACTGAACTGGGACACTGGAGGAAGGATCCTGCTGGAGTTGGGAGAGGCCAGGGGCTGAAACTAGAAGGGGGGTGTCAAGACCTATAAGATGGTCTCCTTTAAATCTTCCACAAAGGCTTCCTCATGCACCAGTTAAGCCCACAAAAACTGAGGCATCAGAGAGATGTGGATGGCAGGGGAAGAGCAGAGGTCAAGCTTGAACAAGGGGAAACAAAAGGCACCATTTTACCTGCAGGAGAAAAGCAGTGGGATGCTTCAGGTAGCGAGTGACCTGAACGAAGAATACAATAAGCATTACAAAGTCTGCAGTAAGGAGGGAGAATAATTTCTTCTTTTCAAAATCAAATTCAAGTAGAAGCAGCCTACCAAAAGCCACTTATCTAAATTAACACAATTCTTTCATATATCACAATGACTGTCTGGACCAGAGGACTTTCATTGTCTGCAATTTCCTCCCAGCTGTGGTGCTTTGGCTGCGCCGCACGCGACAGAACCACAATAGAGCGGCTCAGCATGAAGGCAAGGGCTGTCTGTGATGTTCACCAGTTGGCTTGTGCCTCCTAAAAGGAAAACGACGGCCAAATTTGGTCAGAGCATGGTGCTAATAACACCAAAGTTATGGGTTTGATTCTCATATGGGCCATTCAGAGTTGGACTCCATGATCCCTGTGGGTCTCCTCCAACTCAGAACACTCTGTGATTCTGTGATCTAATTAGTTTGCACTAACTCAGTATAGATGGAGAACAAGGGATGGATGTGACTTAAGACAGGCTTATTTCTGTGCCGTCACTGAGCAACCCTGGATGAGAGGAGGGCAGCAGAGGTCTGCCTTTTTGCAGCAGCAAAGCCCTGGGGTGTCCACTCCAGGGTCCACCACTGCACTCCCAGCTGGTCTGTGTCACCCAGCGTGCCCAGCCCTGCCAGGGCAGGCATCATCACACTGCAAAGTGGGCTGGAAGGTCAGTGAAATCACAGAACGTGCTACATACAACTAAGAAATTACCTAAGAAGCCAAATAACTGAGGAAACTGGAGGAAAACCAGGAGCGTATGGCAGAGGTGAATGCTGATGATTTCAAGGCTTTCTTTTGAGCAGTAATCTCCATCAACAGGTCCACAGTAGATGGACAACAATTAAGACCTATGATGAAAGTAACTATCACCATCTGCATAATGGGAAAGAAAAAACCCAGCAACTGAGTCTCCAGGATACTTGAGTAAGTCTGGTCTCTGTGATTGCTTCAGCCAATTAGTTTCTGAGGTAAATAGCCTTTAGGTCATTACACAGAACAAGTCAGGGGCATCACTAGGAATTCACCTTGGAGAAGTCATGGAGAAGGCACAGGACAATTGGAAAGTGACAGTGCCTGTGCTGAACGCGGGGGAGGATGGCAGAGTGAGGAATGAAAGGGCAGTCGAGAATGCTGAAACAAATAAACAAGTGATTTGTAAGGCCAGGGAGGATAGGAAGGAGATGAACAGCACTGCGCATGAATCTGTCATGTAAAAATAATGTCAAAACAATATAATTTCATTTTGCAACAAGGTAGCAGACCTTGTGGTGAGGGGAGAAGGGCGAATGTCATACTTAACCTACTAAGTCTCTGACACTGTTTCCCATATTTTTATATAGGCTATGGATACACAATGTAGATTAAAGATCTGTAGGAGGATGCAAGAAAGACAGGGTGACTTAAGCCGGGGAGGAGTTATTGATTGTTTACTGTTCAAAATGGAAGGATGCACAAAACAGAGGTATTCCCTGCGGATTTGTCCTGATCCAGCTCTGTTTAATGCCACATCACTGTGACCTGGAAGGTAGGATATAGAGTATTCTCAGTACATTTGCAAATGACCCCCAGCCAGAAGGGACTGCAAATGTGTGGGAGGACAGCATCAGAATTGCAAATGGTCCCAATAAGCTGGGGAACTAGCACAAACAAGAGGGTGCATTTCAATAACAGCCTGCAAAAATACTCCACTGCAGAAATACAAGATGGAGGAAAATTGGTTAGTTGAAAGTTCTTTAGGAAAGGATCTAAGAATTATAGTAAATTGAGTGGCAATCAAGAATGCCACAATTTTGAAAGAGACAGGCATGCATAAATAAAGGGATAGTCTGCAAGTTGTGCAGTTTGTTGGGGAAGCTTAGCAGTGTGGGGCACTGTCCTTCAGGAGGGACCTGGACCACTTGGTAAGGGTCTGAAGGAGAGCAGTGGGAAAGGTCAAAGCCCAGAAAATGGGCCTACATGGAACTGTGAATGAGTATTTTTATTTAGCCTAATGCTAAATAAAAGCTAGTCAGCTAGATCTGGTGAAAAGACACAAGGAATCAAATGCTTCTTTTGTCCACAGCTGACAGAATAGGAAGCAGTGTGGAACCCAGCATCCCCAGCCCTGCATAAAAAGAGGTAGCAGAGCCAGTCTGTACAGACACTGCAGATGAGGGGTTTTATTAGAGGGAAAAAAAATCAAACCCACTGGAATAGTCTGAAACCAGGTTAGCATGGGCTCACACGACTACTTCAGTAATCAATCCTATGATGAGAAAGGCATAGCCAAGACCAACATACAATGATCAAGGAGTGTTAACCACTTCAAGACGTGCCAGTCAATCAAGGTGAAAAAAAAAATAATGTCAAACAAATCCTACTTCAAGGATAAAAACCCTCCATGATTTGTATGTTCAGGTGATTGCAATATTATAAGAGAGGTCATCACATTGAATATTTATAGATTGCCTTAGGCAATGCCTTAAAGGGATCAGAAAAGTCTCTGACTGCCCAGCAATACAATTTTATTTGTTCTTAACTGAAACTTAGGATCAAACAAGCTTATGTAATTGTCCTTAAAATGCTCCCTTCCTGGACATTTATCCTGTTCAACTCTGACTGTCTAGCCATGTTTCTTGGGCACTGCTTTTGTGTTAGCTGCACAGAGCCTACTCCAAAACCTCCAGAAGGAAGTTCCTTAAAGCACAGGCAGTGGCAAGGTACCCTTCATTGCCATCCCAAACTCCCCAACTCCTGTAAACCACTTTGAGGGTCATGACTCCTCAGCTGAAGCACAACAGCACAGCACTGCAGGAGCCCCTCTGCATCCTGCAAAGTGCAACAGCCTGCTGGATCCAGCACAGGCACTGCCGGTCTGGAGTGGGACATCAAGACACAACCATGCCACAACTCATTTCTAGCAACCCATCCCCACTGCCTGGTTCACAACCACCCTGCTTTTCATGGCTTACAGCCATAATGACAATATTCATCCTGAGAAACTCCCACATCTCATTCTGACAGTATGCACAGCACTGTAAAATTAATGAATTAGCAGAAGGAGAAAACTACTCATTTGGAAGAAGACTTCTGGAGCAAAATAAAGCTGCAGGAAACCTGCCTGAATTGTCTTTTGGCAAGTTCTTCTACTAGTTTTAAATTAACACCACAAGTGTTCTCAACTGATTCTCTACAGGAACTAGTCAAGTGAACCTGAGCACACCTGTAATTGCACACTGAAGTTACACAGAGCTCAGTTTCCTGTCTTGGAACAAATTAGGTTTATTTTTAGGTTTTTATCTTCACCTGAATCCAAAGCTACAGCTACAGGTTTGTAATGTTAAACTCACAAAGGTCAAAATCAGAAGAAAATTATTGCAGCAGCTGTTTCGAAGTGAAATATGCATTTTACAGAGATCTGCTGGTAATGTTTTGTTCTGCTTCTCTGTTCTGTCATAATTCTCTGTGCAAAGAGACTCCTTTGACATTGGCATTGTATTCTGCAAGTGCTGGCTAGGAATAACTTCTCCAGCTTACACAAGGTTTTTGCAACTAACATTTTTTTTAGCATTATCTTCATCCCTCTCATGTCAACTTAGCAGTGGTTGAGAAAGGCTAATTGGGGATTTTGGGTTTACCTTACATCTTGAGTGTAATAATATGGATCTGTTTGTTTTGTCAGATGAGGGTGGTGTAAGAGCTAAGGAAATTTCTACTTTATTACAGCTTCTGTATTCAAGTTAATATATGATGAAGAGGAGGAAACTTAAAAATGTGGAAAAAATTTGTGGAAATCTGAGAACTTTCAAAACTATATATAAACTATGTAAACTTTTAGAACTATATAAGGCATCCCCCATGCTTGCTACTGTTGCCAAGAGCAATCTGGAAGTCAAAGTCAGCAAAAGCTTTCACCCCAAGTTATCCATGTCTCAGTCACTATCAAAACTTCTAAAATATGTCAGATCTTACAGTCAGCTCTAGTTGAAAGTATTCAAGTGACAGGATTTAATTCCTCCTAATCTTGGCACAGTATGTACATTTTCTCTCAGCTTTTCTTTATGTGTCAAACCCTGCCATTTCCCCTACAAGCTCCATGGTCCCCACTCCCAGGCCCTGCTGTCCTTTGTGGTGCTCTTCTGGGGGCTGGCATTCACCAGAGACACTGAGAGCAGCCTACAGACGTTTTTACTTCCCCTGAAAGACCTACCCAGTGCTAGAGCAGCAGAAAGTCAGCCAGTCCTGTGGATGGTTTCAGCAGTGTCTCCATTACCAAGTTCAGCTGGAGTGGGATCAGGAGACCAAAGCAGCAGGTGCCAAGACCCTTCCCATCTCCAGCATGTGGGGGATCGTGGGTTTAATTTAGATTAGATTGAGCTTGATCTTTCCTCAGGGAATAAAAACTGTCTGAAGAGAAAAAGTAATAGGTGCACTCTAAAATAATCTTCTGGTCCATGGTGCAGTTCAGACCCCAGTGTCCTGTTACACACCAGGCACCATCAGATGGCCAACATCAAATCAAGCTGCTGCCCTACCCAAAGCACTGCATCAAAGGCCTACCTTCCTCACTCCTCTGTCCCAAATCATTGGAAAGTTTCTTAAGGTAACTGGGGAGGCATGTTGCAGATGCCTTGAAAGTCAGGGTGTCACGCAAATCTAACAATCTCAGTTATGAAGTGCCTTAATTATGCCCCACTATCTTCATTACATAGGTCTAATTCCCATTTGAAATGCACTCAGCTCCTAGCACAACCATTACATTTGATTACCATAGGATTTTTAGGAAAGGGTAGAATTGTTGACTCTCAGAAGTCTTCCTGAACTATTTCAGCCATTTTTTATTAAAGGAGCAGTGCAAATTTCCCTTCTCTGTGCATTGCAAACCTCGTCTGCTTCCACTTAGTTGCGAAGTTGAGATCTAAAAAAGGCAAAATCTCCAAGGCTGACACAAAGAAACACCTGACTTAGAATCTCATGGTATGAAGAAGTAAATTTCCAGCATAGTGAGCTACCCACCTAGCTGCAGTTACGTGTTAAAACTCCCTGTATGCCCTAAGCATTTGCCCCTAAGCATTTTTAAATTTCTTTTTCTCCATCTTACAAATGGCCAGAATACTAAAGAGATTTTTAGGAAATTGCTCTCACTTTGAAAATTCACTCTCTGATACCCAAACACAAGCCTGAAACAGAGGCCAGATCCAGATCTTCCTCTAATTCAGAGTAGGTAGGGATTTTCTGACAAAATATGTTCCTTCAGAAAATGTCAACTAATCAACTTTCCCTCAAAAAGGAGACTTAATCTATCTCACTGAAATGTTCCCTGAAAAGTGTTGGACTGCCAGCATGGACAAAGCTGGCTCCTTTCCTGCCTAACTCCCAGCAGAAATTGGACCAGAAGGGTCAGGACACCTGGCTGGGACTGTCCTTGCCAGAAGCCCTCCCAGCCTCCCATTTTCCCCAGTGTGCTGTTTATGGAATAATTAACCATTTAGTGGCCCCAAGAGCCCGGGGAGGGAAGGAGGCAGCCCAGTGGTTCTGCCACCCTTGGAGGAGCAGCAAATTATCTCCAGCCCTAATTACAAACCATCAGGACTGGATGCTTAATACTGGTGTCCTGGCACACGGCTCAGTCCTAACGCTCTCAGTTAACCCACTGAAATTACTGTAACTCACTGTGAGCTTTGGCTAAGTACAGAGAGAAGCTTTGGACTATGGCAAGTTATTTAAGGATAGTAAATAACAGGGATTTGTCATTTCCTCTGCAAGACATGAGAAAGGCTATCTGCCAATCTGCCCCGCTCCCAGCGCTATCAACATCCCACTCCCTTCACAGACTTTGGCCAATACATCACAGACTGATGCTCGTGGTTGAAATTCATTAGAACAGATATGTCTGGGTTACTGCTTCTGCAGGAATGAGATTTTCTTCTGGAAACTGTGAGCTGATAAAAATTCCCTTTGTAAATACCAAGGTTGCTTGAAATTTTTCCTTCTAATTTTCTTTTATGAATGTGTTGGGGGATTTTTGTGAAGGATGTTCAAGGAATAGACCACAGAACAGGGAATGGCAGAAATGTGGAGGGGTTTTCCTCCTGAAGCAGTCTGCTTTTTATGGAAATGTTGAAAACATTTTAATTTTCTCCAGTTCTGAACTAAAAATATTTTTGCATCTTCTAAGGCTTCTACAAGAAATCAAAATTTTTCTTCTAAAAAACAATCATTTTACCAAAGCAGGCCAGTGTTTCCCAAAGGAATGAATAGCAGCCTGTTACTCACAGCTGTGCCTTTCAGCCCTGCTCAGCATATTCTGCACATCAAAAAGAGAGAAAGACGTGTAAAACTATTGATCACTTCTGCTTGAATGCACTGAAATTCTGAATTTAGCAAAAGCACAAGCCCAACACTGGAAATTTCTGTATGTTCCCAAGACAAGCAAATTACGAGCATGGGTAGTGGGGAGTTGCTCACGGTGCCCCAAGTTTAGTTATTTTCCCAAGAAACAAAACCTGCCTTGGTCCTGTTGCAGATTATAGTCAGGGCATCCAAACAGGCTGTCAATTAATGTTCAGCTTGGGAGATTTTTATTATGTCCATAAAGAATTACACTGTGGCCACTGCAGTCACACACTGAATCAAACAGGAATGATATACAGTCAGAACAAGCCTGAAATAATGCCTTGCTAGTAATCTAGCCACACTATTTTAATTCTCTCTAATTCTCTGTGCTTGTGGAAATCCCACAAGAGAAAATCTAAATAAATGAGTCATGATTATAAATGTTGTTTATGTAATTGGTAAATGGTGCAGAGATAAGTGAGCACTGCTTATTCCTACACAAATACAAATTAAATCTGGACACTGCAACAAAAATGTGCCCTATAGTACTCCAAATTTAACAAGATTCAAAAATGAAAAGCTCAGCCCACCACTGTGATTTGTCTCTCTTCCTGTCTTACCAAACCTTCGTATCTAAGCACACCCATACACCATGGGTCCCAAACTGGAATGATGGCTCAGATATTTTAAAGAAAACATAAGAGGCACATTTTTCATATCCCAAATGCAAAAGGAAAGGGCAAGATAATCTGTCAGCAAAGTAACCCCTTATCAGGATCATAGGCAGCCCCATTACTGCTATGACAGCTAGCTCAGCTGCAAGCCAAATGCCTGGAAAAGGCCAGCCAAAAATCCATCAGTAAAACCTCATTTATCACTGCTGGAGGAAAAACCAGCGCTGCCACGCGAGGCTGGCGCTGGCAGGGCTGGCCGGCCCCTCTGTGCCCAGGCCGGGCTGCAGAGCAAGGTCCGCGGCCAGAGCAGCCCGGGGGCTGGGCAGGGAGCTGCACACAGCCACGCTCCCCTCCACAACAAAACCCCTCAAAGCAGAAATAGCAGCGCGGGGCACGGGGCTTGGCAAAGCTCGGCGGAGAGTGTGTGTCCCGAGTCACTCGGAGCCTCCTCCAGCGACCACCCACAATGCATTCATTTCAATATTTTACCAAATGAACTTTAGAAGTTCACAAGATGGATTTGTAGGTGGAGAAAAGAAGACTACAGACAGGCTTTTGAGCACGGCCTAGCTTTTTTTTTTTTTTTAACTCTGTATTCCAAGGAAGCACAGTGCATCTGTACCGTTGTCTAAAAACATCTTTTTTAGGCACTCCAGTGCCGGTGGAGGTGCTGGATTGACAGCTCCAGAGATTCATTCTGCTGTTTACCCACTGAACAGGCACAATGCAGGCAGCACAAACTTCGCTGAGCCTGCCCTACCAATGTGCCTTTGGCACCTATTAAAAAATTTAACACCCTCCAAGAGATAGCCTGCACTGCAGAGGGCAGCGGGCTGGGTGCTCCAGCTGCCCCTCATCCCCCCGGCCCTGGCACTGCTGCCCCCCTCACCACACTGAGCAGGCCCCTCCAGGGTGTGTCCCAGGGCTGAGCAGGACAGAAGCACACAACAGCCATGCAAATGCAGGATTCTTCATTTTCAGCAAGAACCCACATCTAGCCTCTGAAAACTGGTGCCAGGCAATTTGCCTGAGGGATCTCAGACACAGCAGATTCTCAAAGGTGCCGCTCCTTATTCCAGCAGCAGCCTGGCAGTCGCTGCAGAAGCACGACAGTGATGCAGGAGCCACAGAGCAGGAGATGGAAGTCTGCTGTTTAAATATCTTCTGCACACTGTGTAAGCAGATTCAAGCTCATCTCCCTCAAATTGCTTTACTAACCACATTAACCTCTGGGACTCCCCTTTGTTTCCTGGGGTGAGCAAGTAATAACTCAGGGATAGGGCAGTAATGGCTGAGATCACTTTCCAGTGAGTACTGTACGAGATGACATGGGAAGCTGTGGTTTCCAGAAATGATGTATTATTAGTGCTGCATCTGAAATAACCCAGTAATTGCTTAATGCTTTATATTTACATAGGCTGTACATTATGTTTGCTCTGAGAGAGGAAAAGAAAACTAAGCAGGAAAGGAGTTTGCAATAAACCTACAGTAAGCAATAAAGAGCTATAAATGGTAATCTGTCAATAGCATCAGCTTTATGAAGGGCTTGATTTAGGAAAAGAGGAGCATCCTCAGCTCCCACCAGATCTAAACTAGCCCAAATTGATGTAGTACCTAGCAGGATTGAGTCCTTCCTCAAGGATGAGCTATTAAATGTAAACATGCATAAAATCTTATTTGAAAAATCTTATTCATTATTAACCAGCGGAAAGATGATCTTCCAGATAAGGCA
This sequence comes from Orthonyx spaldingii, assembly GCA_013397795.1. NCBI lineage: Eukaryota > Metazoa > Chordata > Aves > Passeriformes > Orthonychidae > Orthonyx > Orthonyx spaldingii. Next base: position 388,269 of record VZTJ01000079.1, read on the forward strand.
CTGGTATGCTGGGACTCTGCAGTGAGCTCCAGATCTGCCACAGATTCCTTGCTTCATCCTGAGTGACTTCTTCAACACCCCTGTTCCTCTCATATCTACCCTCACAATGGGGATCATTCCTCTCCTTCCCTCCCTGCACTGGGCTGTGCCATCTTTCTGTGAGCACGTACAGTTCCCATGCAAAAGGAGGTCATCCAGGCCAGCTGTAAATAAACAATCATTTGTAATATTAATTCTTGAGTTCCCTTCCTTCCTTCCTTCCTTCTTTCCTTCCTTCCTTCTTTCCTTCCTTCCTTCCTTCCTTCCTTCCTTCCTTCCTTCCTTCCTTCCTTCCTTCCTTCCTTCCTTCCTTCCTTCCTTCCTTCCTT
>VZTJ01000079.1:388718-406368 GCA_013397795.1 Orthonyx spaldingii
CCCTCCCTCCTCCACTAATTGCTTCCTAAAATACCATACATCACAGTAATATTCTGTCACAGTGAGTTGGATTTATGTAGTGGGAGAAGGGGCAAGGACCCAATTTATTTCATTTGTAGAGCAAATGAGTAACTCTACAAAGTGCACCATATTTACTAAGAAACTGATGCTAAGGAAGTTTGGTCTCTTCCAAGTTTGCTGGCTGCATTTAAACTTCTGTCCCTGGGAAATGGAGAACAGTCATGCACACCAACTTGTGCATGCTCCTCTGTTTTTGAAAACAAAAACTTCTGCAGATTTTAATAGCAAAACTGCCTGGCCTGAGAAATAAACAGCCAAACCCTTGTGAGGAAGTAAGCAAGTATGTGCATGTGTGTGCAGCATGATGTGAATACAAACTCAAAGGGGCAGTGGGTAACCAAAGTTTGCAATCTACTGGTTTTCCAGGTCTTCAGTCTTCAATTTATGTTACATTGAATGCAAAATGAAACAGCTCTTACAGGTATAGGCTGAAGAACCCCTCTGCAATCAGCTGGAATAGCTAAAAACCATTAGGCCAGGAATTTTAAAAGGATGTGCAATGTGGGAAAACCCTACTGGAGAGTGGACTCTGCCTGAACCAGCAGCTGTGGTGGAGTGTGGGGATGCAAGAGAGACCAGGAGCACTGCCCAGCCTCCCAGCAGCTACACGCTGCCATATAGTGTATGGTACTGCACTGAGAAACTGGCAGGTATGAGGGTATAGGAAAACTGGGAGCGACAAAAACTCTGAGGATCTTATACAAAGATTACCAGATTATACATATTGCAGTCTGCTGTGGGCAAAAAGAAAGAAAAAGAAGAAAGAAAGGAAAGAAAAAGAAAGAACGCAACCAAAGCTAATTCACTCAATTTATGTACAGTTGTATCTTGCAAGTAAAATACAGGATTCAGCTATTCCCAGCTTCTGGCAATACCAAGGGAAAATGTGCTTGATTGGCACAGGGGTGAGCAGCAAACAGTGCAGAAGGAGAAGCCATGATAAAGAGTCAGGGGTAGGAGGGAGGGAAGGGCACGGATCCAAGGTTATAAAACCCAGGCAGGTTTCCCACTAACATGACAATTGCCTCTCAAGGGTCTGCTGCCTGTACAAACTGCACTGGTCAGTGTGGCAACATCCTAAACACACAAGCATGAGCAGGGCCCCAGGGCACAGCCAAGCACTGCCTCACCTGCACAAGGATTATCTCAAGGTACAAACATGCATGCAAAACAAGTTATAAAATAAAACCATTTCAGCCCCAGTGTGTCCAGCGAATCTCTCACTGACATGCTCTCCCCACCTCTCTGCACCCCTCGTCCAGTGGAGCGGGCCAGTGGGATTGGGGGCAGCAGTCTCACACTGCCCCACGGCTGCCCAAGCTTCCCGTGGGGACAGCCACCAATGTCACCAGCCTGGCAGACCACTGCCAGCCCATCCTCTGTGCACTCCCACAGTCCCTGAGCCGCAATCCAGCACGAGACACACAGGGCTTTGGCAGAGTGACCAGGAGTCATAGTCCTGACGTCCGTGACATCAGACACCGGGGCAGGGGTTGGAGCCTAACTGTGAAGTAGAACACTCCCTTCCCAGTGCAAATGCTCCTCTACACCTTTTTGATAATTCACACATATGGTGATGTCTACAAATAGCCAGGGGAGGTGACAGGACCCCCTTCCATGTGATCATGTGAAGGATTTACACAGCAACAGCAGTCTACACCACAAAATGTAAGAAATCCTGTAGGAGATGCCACCATACCTGCCTACTGAGAGAGCTTTATCAAAATTGTGGGAAGAAAGAACTAATTAGCAATGAGTAGTAGGAGCAGATGAACTTCTTAAAAAGGAAGATCTCCATTTTATGCCCACGGCACCTCAGTAACAAGCAGAAGGAAGAAAAAATATAGAGTGTATGTGAGACTGATGAGGAATTATTTGAAAATTCATAGAGCAGGACTGGGCATTTAGTTACAATGACTGAACAGGAAATGTGTTACTGCTCCCTCCAAGGAACTACTGCACAGAGAGAAGCCTCTCCAGCTCCAGTGTGCCTTTGCTGGGACAGGGATTCCTGCAGGTTTGCAGACAGGAGAAGGAACATTTCAAGGTGTAGCAGCACCCCAGAGAAGGGTGCCTGCATCTCTCGAGGCAGGAGCTGCGAATGCCATCCAGTGTTCAGACACAGAGAGATCACACTAGCCTGAAAAATTAACCAAAATCAATCTGGGCCCTAATAAAATCTACCCTGTTATGGACTAACCCAACCCACACAGAGCAAAGACCTCACTGACATCAGGGGGAAACAGCAGAGTCGCGGGTGACACTCGCCAGAGACAAATGAAGGAATGTTTGCACAAAACACCCTTTAGAGGGACAGTCAGCAGGAGTCCCAGGTGAGACAGAAATGGCAGTACTGAATAGCTGCCTTCCCATTGCCTTCAGAGCCTTCACAAGATTTCCTGGCAGCAGTCTGGCCATGGAAAGCACTGCAAAGGCTGAAGAATCTGGCCTAACAATTTTTATTTTTCTGACAAAGACCTCAAGCCCACCCCACACATGAAAGCTGTGCAACAAGATACTATTACAATAGCTTGCAGGGAAAACCTTCCTGTTGGACAGTCCAACCATGGAGCTGAGTAGCTTGAGAGTCTGAATACATTTAACTTATTATTTTCACCATGGAAATGCTCAACAAAACTGACCTTTTCAGTTTCAATAAAACTGGATTTTCCTGTAGGTCCCCTGTCAGCCACTGCAATAATAAGTAAGAGTGCTAAAACCCAGAATTATTAAAAACTGAAAAAGAATGAAATGGTGTCCCAGCTCCACTGCTACTGAGCTGGATTTGACTGCATTCACCCTGCTGGCAGAACTGTATGTCCTTCAAACATTTCAGAAAATACAATTCCAACTGTGATTTTGCTGATGCAAATCTGCAGCACCTGCTAACTTCTTGCTGGGTCCCACTCAGAGGAGGATAAGGCCATTGCATCTCTGCTGACATGCTGCAGCTCCTTTCACCTGGGGCAGGCCATTTCTGGGGATTCCTGGGTACATGCAGAGTGTCCTGGTTTATCCTTCCTCATCAAGCTCTTCCTTTAGCTGCTCCTAAGCAGAGCACTAAGACTCAGCCTCCTGGCACCAAGGAAGGTGCTTTTTTCTTTGCCCTCCAAGATGCTGCTTCCATCTGGCTGGCCAGGCCAAGGATGGACAATGGTCCAGGTGAGGAAATGGAGCAGGATGGGAGAAATGGAGAGAGGAATGAGCAGACACTCATAGAATTATTTCAAACCCCAAAGTTTCTTTACCAAGGAGTTTTGGCATGCCTGTCCTTCAGACTATGATCAGTCTGAAGAGTAATAGCTATGAAACCTGGCTAGAAAAATACTGATGTCTGTTTAGACACGTGCATTGTTACGTACCCATCATTTGGCAGCAGTTGAAGAAAGAAATTGTTTCATCTTTGCGTTTAACTTTCTCCAGTGTCTGTGTTCAGGGAGGTATTCTCAAGAGTGATGAAATTCAGGCATTCACACCTCCAGTCAGTGCTTCTGGGACCAGGTAGTTTTGAAGTATCCAAGTCTACATTTCACATGTCACTTTTTTAGCAAAACATAGATATGGGTAGATAAAATGTGAAACAGAGCAGCTTTTAATAAACCCCTCAGGTTCCAGCACACCACATTGTTATCAACAGCTACAACCCCCTTCCAGCGTGTCCCTGTCCCCCCCCACTGCATGCAGGATGAGCTCCAAAGGCTGTATTTTCTCTTGACATTCAAAATGGGCACTTAACATGCCCGTTGTGAACACTGTACTCGATTCAGATATTTCACATGTCAGACTGAAAACAACACCTGACTGAAAGCAGGAGCGGCCTGACCCGAGCCTGTGGCCAGGGGCGCAGCTGCCGTGGGGTGGCACGGGGAGCGCAGGGACACAGCGCTCTCGGTACCTTCCCCCATCCATCACACACAAACCAGGGCCGTGTTTGCCATCCTTTCATGAAGTACTGCCTGGCTATGACTGCAGTGTATTACAGGGACAAGATCGGCCATTGCCAAGTAGCAGTGATGCCATTTGCGTGTGAAGTGTGCTTCCAAACAGGCTTCCATGAACGCTGCCTGCTTGCCTGAAAGAAAGATGCAAAACCGAGCTAAATCCTTTTCCTTGGCAGGATTACAGATCCTTTGCACTTTCCAAAATACAAGATCATGCAAGTATCTGTGCTCACATCACTTTCTTTCCTTTTGCTATTATGACAGAAGTTTTGAGTCTCTCTGTTCCCGCAGTGGAATTAATCCCTGGAGGCTCAGCCTCAGCTGAACCTTATTCAGTATTTGTTGCTGCTGCAGAAGTGCAGAACATGCTGCTCAGTAGTGAGCCCGCAACTTTTGGTGCCTCCCTGCTGTTCCTTGTACAGAGGCATGAAAGGAGAAATACCCACGTTTTGCTCCCAGGTACCATGGACTACCTGGTGATGGAGAAGTGCTTTGTCCAGACTCCTCATCTCTTCCCAATAGCTCCTGATATGCAGGTGTCCCAGTCCTCTTCTGGTTGGGCACATCCACCTCCTGGACAAAACCTGGCTGGAACAGAGGGCAGGCAGATCCAAGAGCCCCAATAGGTGCTTGCACATGGGGAACTGCTGAAAGCTTCTGCTTCACCCGAGTTGCCTTAAGCTCAGTCTCTGCTTCAACACAATATTTTTTCCTTGACAGCTTGAGAAAAATAACTTCTGTTATTCTGAAGGCTATCAAAAGTAAAAGCCAACAAAAAAAAAAATCTCTCTTCCTATTTCCCACTGTCACGTAACTTATTGCAGTTACACAGTGCATGTGCTGCACAGCTCCTCGAGCTGCGTGTGGGGTCAGAGACACTGGGGGGGACACACACCAGATCCATGGGATGAAGTGATCCATGCCCTGGAGAACTTACAGCCCCACGGGGTAATGGCACCCTTGGGGCTGCTGGGTTGCCTTCAGGGAAGTCCAGATCCAGAGGAATCTGAAGAGTAAATTCCACTTTCAGAAGACTTAATTCAAAGTTTTAAGTTCACCCACATTAGCAGCTTTATGTTCCCACCCAAGAGCCCCATCTCTGCCAGCTGCATCTGCACTGGAGAGCCAGCAAAGCCTTCAGTGGGGAGGATGTCAGGCTTTGTCAATACAAGGCAAATTACAGAACTAAGGATTTCAATTATTTATTTCATACCTCCTAAACAGAAATAAAGTTCCTGAAAACCCACAGCAAAGCCGGCTGAAAAACAAAGGAAGTAAAGGGAGCAAGAGAAAAGCTAATCCTGCAGTAAGGATGAGGATGAGCCCAGCCACAAACTCTGAGTTAGAGCATTTTATTTAAGATCGTTTATCTGCTGCTTTGTTCTGTTTACTGGAATTTTAGACCTCTGATCCTACCACTGCATTTGCCAAAGGCTGTACAGACGATTGCACCTGACACGTTACCTCTACCAGTGACATTCAGATGCCTTTCAGCCGTGTGACCAACGCAGCTGCAGAGCAGGATGCTGATGGAAAGTGGATTAGGAGATTGCTCATCCTCTCAGAAAGTCACCTGGGACAGCTGTGTGTTGCTAAGCCCTGCATCACATGGAGAGAGAAGGGTATTTTGCACAAATCAGGAGTTTGGTTTGTCACAGTTCACAGCTTCGGCAGGAACCCAAGGCATGAGGCTGGTGGTTCACACTCCAACAAGAAACATAAGAAAACAACCCAGAGGTTTTTAAAATAGGCTTGGCACACCAGGCAAAGTCTGTGGCAGAGAGAGGGAAGATCCCAGAGCATCAACGCCCCAGCCCTGCAGCAGGCTCTGTGCATGCAGAGAAACAGCTTCGGAGCAGTGCCGGCCTCCCTCGCCGGCAGGCCCTGAGTGCTGTCCTTCCTACCAGCCACCTGGCTACTGGGTCAGAGCACATTTTAAGCCAAACGCTTGTGAGATGGGGGTGGAGGGGAGGGGAAATATCTTTATTCTGCAGAAATTACAGGTCTGACATGGTTCTTCATTTTATCCCTGCTCAGTACACACAGCACCTTCGGAAATGTTCCTTCGCAAACAGGGCCAAATGCAGTGCTGGTGCCACCCCCTGTCCCTGTGGTACGCAGAAGTGGACCTGGCCCTCTCCTCCTAGGAAATGTGATGCCTATTACCTTCCCATGACAACTTCATATGAAACTGGACTCAGAGGAACCGTGCAAAATCAAAGACTACCTGAAGGAAATTAAGCAAGCCCCTTTCTGCATGCCATTAAAGCCTAAATTCTAAGGAAATAACCTTGTGTGCTTTAGACAATTTGTTTCACTCTGCTAGGTCTTCAAATGATTTTAAATTACACATGCTCAAATAGAAAAGGATGCCAGTAAATAGGAAGCTGTAACTAAACATTGCTCCTTAACAAGTAGCAGATGAGATGCCAGCCATACCATACAAAGGCATAAAATATATACAGATTTTTCTAATATTTCTCCATCACTTTGATTTAAGAAAAAGATGGCTCCTATTTGCAGCCTGACGTGGAGCTCTCTGAACACCGCTGTGGTCTTCCTTTGGGTTCCCTATTATTTATCTAATTTCCTAAGCACATTTCTTGAGAATCATTCAGGGATATTGCTAAGTTTTTATATTTTAACTGAGTTTTCCTCAGTCCCATTATCCCCACAGGCATTAAAGCAACTGAACACAGAATCCTAACCTTTGTTGATCTGTCTTGTTTTCAAGAGATGCAGCTCTTTGTGTGGTCAAAGAAGACAACCCCTGGCATTTGCTGTACACCACAGCCCATCCCTCTCAGTCTGTGCAGTCATTAGTTCTGCTCACCTGCTGTCTGCTCACTGGGTAAGCTCACTGTGCTGCGTGGTAGCACAGACACAAGGAGAGAAAGTGAGGCTTTGTGTGACCCCACACGCCGAAAGCACAGACAGGGCAGCCTGGTTCACTGGGCTGAGAGGAGCCCTGGGCGAGGATCTGAGGCCTTGGTGAATCCAGTTACAGCCACTGCTAACACCTGCTGGTGCAAAGGCCCGTCACCAGTGCCACCCCGAGCGGTGTCACACCCGTTCCGTGGCCGTGTGTCACTGCCTTGCCGTGCAGGGGCTGTGGGGAGACTCTTCCCAACACCCGGCCCTGCTGGCACAGCTCCAGCAGGGATTCTGTGTCTCAGTGCCAGCTGTTGCCAGGAGCCTGGGCAGCCCCTGCTTCTGCAGATTTGGGCCCTGAAACAGAGATTTCAAAAGTGCCCCAAAATAACAGCACTAATAGCTGCTGGATCAAACTGTTTGCTGGCTCAGTGGACACACGGGGCTTCCTTCTGCAGCCTTCTCTGCTTCAGTGTGACTCCTTCGTTAAAAATGCTGAGGAAAAGATACTTTCTTTTATTAATTAGACTATTATCTCAGATTTTTTTCTCTTCCCAAGTTTCTACTGCATGTCAAATAATATTAAGTACAATACAGTCAAGTTCTTCTAATGTATTTCTTGGAAAACGAGGAATTTTCATGGTAGGTCCAGCTGTGCATTTGTATCCCTCAGAACTCCCAGCAGGAGGACCAGGATCTTTGCACCCCGGTAGCAAGCAGCACCACCTCGCTCTTGTTACCAATGGCACCCACTTTCAAAAGCACTCTCTCTTTTTTTCTCTTCAGTTCCCTTTCAGGCTTTTCTTCTCACTTCTGCCATTGCTCAGCCTGTGAGGCAATGCTCTAACATCAAGCCTTACTCTGGTTCCCAGAGAGTCTCACTTTCTGAAAGGATGAGATTTCCCAGCATCCTCAAGCCACTTCACATTTTCCTGTCCTTTTTCTAACATATGCCCTATCCCTTCATTTTTGTTTACCACTCCTATCCCCTTTACTATTTTTTCCCCATTTTTTTATTGATCCATTTTTCTTTTTACCCTCTTCCCTTCAACTCTTTGCTTCTCTTTTTTTCCCTGCCCCATTCTAGTGATGCTTTCTGGCTAGATGTATTACCCACTGTGCTGAGGGGAAGCAGTGCATCTGAATTCAAGCTGCACTGCACGACAAGAGCAATACTATACATACTTACAGAAACAGCAAATCAAACTCTTAGTGTTCTCCTCTCCCTGTGCTAAATTTTCAAAGCCAAACACCTCCCATTATCAAAACAATTTCAAATAAAGCTAAGGGCAGAATTAAATGAAAAATAAATTGGGCATTTAAAGCCTGGTTTGCAGCACTCAGCTGCTCTCACTTCAGCAGCTGCTCTGCACACCTTCCATCAGCCCCCACTCTGCAGAGCAGTCTCTGTTGGCCACCGTGCTCCCCACTCTGCCAGAGATGATACGGATGCCCTGCATTGCCAGATAAGCAATGCATGTCACTCTCCCTGGCCAAAGGTTACAATGAATACATTAATTTATTTTCTATTACAGGCCACAGCACAGATCAGAGAGGGAGAGGGAGCACATTCTGCACTTGGCTCTGTGCTCAGAACTGTGCATCGCCCATGGACGTGGGGCCTCCCTGCACACACTTGGCCAACACCTTTGTGGTAAACCCTCAGATACTTCTGCATAAAACAGGTGTCAGGAAATAACTACTGCTCTGGGATGACATGATTTTGTACTTTTCACACTTATAGCAAGTGAATCCCAACCCACCTTCTAACCACATCCTTTTTGGACAGGTCCTCCCCAGCTGGATGGGGGCAGAGCACATGTGGGTGACACGTGCTCCCTTCATAGCCAGTAGGATATCATCTGAGAAAGAAACGTGCTTTAATTGAAAGCAATCAAAAATCAGTGATGGCACGAAATCCTTCTTTTTTCAGCCCTAAGCAAAATAAAAATAAAAACTGAGAAATTAATTGTTCAGAGGTCAGAAGAGAACTAGCTAGAAGGAGATAATGCCACATGTTTATACATTCTATGTATTTTCTTTCCATTTTAAAGAGAATAATTTCTAGACTGGCTGACACTCGTGTGAATTATGATGTGGATCTGGAGGCTGTAGATACAGGCTACAGATAAGAGACTAAACACACGTACACTGCACCCGTCCTGGTGACACAGGGCTCTTTCTTGCACTGCTAAAGGGACACAGAGGAAGTAACAAAGAAATGCTCATGTTTAAATTAAGATTCAGAAAAGGAAAGTCTTCCTGTCAATGAAAAACTACAGAATATTTACACAGATGCACATGGATACACGTGCACCTGTGCACACACTGCGGGGGGGAAGGAGGGAGAATGAGACACTGGAAAACCATAAAGATCTCACTGTTCTCACCAAAACACACAGTCCTGTTAACAGGAAAAGATCCAATCCTTGCATACAAGCAAATTTTGCAAGTTGTGGTCTAATATGTATCTTTTGCTTTTTATTTAGCTGCACTCTTGGACTACTGAGTTACAGATTTAAAATACACAGAATCAGTGTAGAGAACTGTAGGGAAAAGCAGAAATAGGTTCCTCCTGAAGACTCAATTGAATTACTCTGAAAAGATTAATTAAAATTGAATTCTCTTTTGACACAAAATCTCCTGTTTGCTAGTTCTTGGTATGTCTATTACCTAGTTTCCATTAGGAGATTTTATACTCTGTAATGAAATAAACTTCAAGGACCCTGTGGGATGAAACTAAAAGTTTACTGTATTCTGAGAGGCACAGGAGCAGCGAGGTTCCAGTGCAAGCTGGCTTGCTTAATGAAAAAAGGTTCACATGCCATCACTGAATTCCTGTCAGGGATCTCTATCATTGCTTTTTAAGGTACAGAAGGGCAAATAACTGAGTGTAAATTAGAAAACAGCTTGATGTGCAAAGTGACAGCCAAAAGTCAGGTCTTTATTCGACTTCTCCAAAAACCTAGGGAGAGGGGAGGGGAAGGAGGGGATTTCCTTCAACCCTAAGAACAGCTTTGTAACTAGAATAAGAATTATTCAAAAGGAAAGGCCCTTGGCACCTCCAGCATATGGCTGTGGTTTTGCTGTCAGTATTTGGGGAAGCCATCCAGGGAATCACCTACATTAGGGATCAGTGTGAGTGAATTAGATACAAGAGTGAGAGCATTTACATTGCAACTGGTGCTTCAGGTCTGACATGCTATAAAATATTGCTTTGTGTTTTGCCATATCACACTTGGAGCCTAATGACACATTTGACAGACTAAGAAACCACTCAAAACGGACCTGGGGGCAGAGCCTGGCCCCAGATGACATAAGGGAGAATTTTAATGTAGTGTTGAATTAACAGTAGCACAAAGAGTCACTGACCACTTCAACTGTACAAGGCAAATCAGTTTGAGAGAGACAGAGCGAACATTATTTGTGTCCTATTTTCCTGCATATTCTCATTTTATGGCACTTGCAAAGACACTGTCAAATCCCCAGTGTCATAAGTCTTGGCCCCAGAAGCTGGCACTGATATCAAAAGGATAATATTTGTGTGTTGGCTGTTTGGGGCACTGTAACAGAGCCCACAAAACAGGTACTCACCACATCCCAAATCTGTGCTTCCAGCCATACATCCTTGTAATGGAAAGTTAAAATGTAAACACAAGCTGCTATTTCAGTACAATCACACAAATGTAGCAGCTTATGTTCTCTTTTCCTTTATTTCCAGAACGGACAGGGTGCCTGAATCAAGCTACAGCTAATCCTTTTTCTTTTTTCTCCTTTTTTCTTCTCCCTAAGTGCCCAGTCAATTAAATCTTGCTTACATAAGGAATTCTTACTTGCCTTATTCCTACAACAACAGTTGACAATGTTCAGACTAAAGGATGCCAAAATCTGTTTTTCCCTAGATAGTAAAAATACAAACAGAAATCAAACCCAGGCAGACTAATAAAGGATTACAAGAACTGACAATTCTTTGTGAATTTGAAAGGTTGCATTGCTTGGTTCAAAATAAACCTGAAATCCTCACTCTGTCCTGAGATTTTGCCTCCCCTGTTCACATTGTTACCTTTGTCATATGGATAGTTGTTCACAAAGGAGTTCACTGACATCACCTTGCTCATCCAGTCCAGATGGCCCAAAGTGATGAAAATCCAAAGGTATTCCAGGAAGTGACCTTGGAGGTGCTTTAGTGATTCAAAACTCAGGGAAGACTGAAAGCCTGACTCTGGAAGCATCACAGCTTTAGCTCTAAGGAAAACCAGTTCACCCAGGCAGCAGCTGCCTTTTACAGGACAACAGCAGATTCCCCAGTTGACAAGACATCTGCTACGGTTTCCCACAATTCCCGATTTACAAAGGAAATAAGAGCTGGTTTGCATCACACATGTCACTAGCTGGGATTTTTCCCTTCTTACCCTTCAGATTGTGTTACCTCTAATGAGACAAGATGACAATGCGTGTTCAGAAATGAAAACAAGAGGGGAAATCTACAGGCCAAAGATAGTTTACTTTTTTTCTCTGAACTGATCTGTTAGCTTTCCTCTGAGAAGGTGGCTAAACTGAAAATCACAGGTCTGTGCTGCTCTTCCCCTCTGGGATAGATAGATAAGATATAAAGTACCTCTTCCCAAACCACACCCCACGTGGCAAAACACAAATTAAATCAGCATGGTTTTGCAGCACAAAAGCCACCCTCTCACTTTTGCTGAGGACTATTTGAAATAAAGATGGACCATAGTGAGTCATTTATCTCTCCTCTCTGATGCATTCACACACGCCTACCACTGCAGGGGGATTGAGAGAAATGACCTGAATCTCAAGCACCCTTGGGTTTGCAAACAAAACCCAGCCAATGAGGTCGTGCAAAGTCAGGCCTAAATCTACGGCTTCCCCTTTGCCCCTGGTTTTGCTCCTCTCAGTATCTGAGACAGTGAAAGTGCAGGAGAAACAAAGAGCAGTGCCATGCAATGAAACCCTGTACCACAGAGCAGCTCCAGAGTATGGCATGCCCATTTCACAGCAGGGGAATTCAAGCTGGCAGACCAGGTGAAATCCCAGCTGACCACAATACTTGTACTTACTTTAATTGTTTATTGAAAACAGCATGACAGATGCAAAACAAAGGGAGAATGAAGAAAATGAAACGTTGGCTTCCTTCACAGGCTCAGCTTCCTCTGCATGAACCACACACAAAACCAATTCTTCACATTATATGTTTTTAAAAAAAGTTGAAGTGTTAATAGTAACATGAAAGGGAAAAGACAGAGGCAACAAATAAAAAAAAGAGGTGGCAGGAAACTCTGGTCGAAGACAGGTTTGTTTTGGCAGCAGGTGGGTGGGATGGATGATGCAGAGATGGGCTCCCCAGGATAAAGGAGCAGAAGGCAGGAGAGGGGGAAGAGAGAGGAGGTCCATGACAAGGCATCAGGAGCCAGGCCTAACCTGAGGCTGGGATGAGCCTCACTTTGTAGTTATTTTGCTTCGGTTGGTCCTCAGAACAGTGACTCAGGAGCAGGCTTACACGCCTGCACGGTGTTCCCTCTCTGCTGATTCATACCACCAACTTACAAAACACATAAAATTGAGAGGAATGAATGCAAGTGTCAGGAGATCTGCCCCTGTTCCCAGCAGCCTAAAAAGGAACTTGTTTATGCCACCTATGAAAGAGCTGTGACACATTCCTTCAGTGATGGAATGATCCCACCAGGATCACTTTTGCTGCCCAACATTGAGCATATTTTTCTCCAATTCATCTTTTCAGTGTGATTTATTCCACACATCCACTTGGAAAAACATGCTCAGCGCCATCACAACAGCTGCACAGCAAAGTCCATCACTGTATTGATAGATTGTGGTTTCCTTTCTTGCCCAAACACAGACAATAAGGAGCTGCAAACGAGGTGCACGCAAATTCTGTCCCTGAGCTTTACTGTCTCAGGAAATGACAAAGCAAATCCATCCAGGACAATGAAGCCAATCCTAAAGAGCCCCAAGCCCCAAATGCCAGCACTGATGGGATTTGAATACACCCCATGAAGACCCAAACTTAGAACAGCACATTGTATCATCTGCAATGAATCAGTCCTTAGAGAATGGCATTACCTTCAGGTTTGGTCCTTTGAAGAGCCATCAGCAATTACTCCATCTTAACCACCATTTGTCCAGGATGGACAAAAAACAGGAGCAGTAAAATACTCCAAACCCCTGCACCCTTCTGTGTTGTTCTGGGGAGTATTTCAACACATATCTTTGTATGTCCTGCAGAAAGAATCCCTTCCAGCACCTACCCAGTGTAAGGAGCACAGCAGCTCCAGCTCCCAGACACTCTAAGTTACTGATGGAGTTTCCAAAGAGCAGTTTTGAGTGCCATTTTTGGATTCTGAGTCTGGTAGGTCCGGCTGTTCTCACTTAAGACTAAATCAAATGCTTCTCAGGCTTTCCTGTCTAAACCATATTGTTCCTTCTGGACCCTTTGGCTATATTTTATGAAATAACTGACGTTCTCTATCTCCAGGGGGCAATTTATTACTGCTTCTACCAAACAATGAACCATATGATCTAATACATCTCTTCCAATTCTGTCTTTTGAGGTTTCTATAATTTTTCCAGAGGATTTTATTTCATTCCCAAAGAATGGTTTGTGTACCCTACAATTTGTCCCACTGGTATTTCTTGGTCTGGAAAAGACAGTGCCTCTCCATAGAAACCTTGCCAGACACTACCTATGCAGAAGCATTGCTCCAGAGGCAGACCGCACAGAATTACTTCATATTTTCTTAATTTTGGTTAGCTCCCAGAAAATTTACTATTATTCCACTTTCTTCTATCCCTAGCATTACTCTGTGCTTTCCCCTCTTCCTTGATGCTCGCTGGCACTGTCCCATAGCCCAGCCTGCCCAGCTCACCCTGACTGGCTCGCTGTGTGTAAGCAATTTTAAGAAAATGGTCTTTAGAGAAAAGCTCTGTTCCCCCAGTCAGGTCTGGCTACTCTAAAGCAGCATCAGTAACATAATCAGATCCTGGAACTGGCCATAGAAGAAACTTAACTCTAGCCCAAGAGTCTACACAGACAGATGCATGAACCATGGTTTTAGCAAGCACCTTGTGCACACCTATTTCAGCTGGGCACCAAAATGAGAGGAGCTTGCAAATGAGCTTGCTCCCCATGCAGTTTACATATGGGGCTCAATTCCAGGTGCATTAGCATCCTGTTATGAGCTGCTTTGTGAGGGAAGGATCCAAAGGGAATGAAGGATTAGAGATCTGGGAGACAATACTGCCCAGGTCTGCTTTAGACATTCCAATGAGGCTCTTCATTTGCTGCTTTGTTGCACCACTTACACACAATCATGTGTGTATACTTTCTTCCCCATAAGCCTGAACTGCTTTTGCTGCTTCTATAGAAGGGTAGTTTTGAAATATCCCTTCCAAAGCTGGGATGGATGTTTGCAGTGTTGGGGTTTACTAAGTTCCTGTGGCAGCTGTTTCCAAGGCTGCTTTGTCACACATTTCTTTGCAAGAGACTAAGAATGGCAGAGGGGCTTTGCAGATAAGGATTTCAATTGCAGCCTTTACACTAAAGTGTAATAGGAACATCAGGGAATTAAATAAAATTATATTTTTCCTAGATGTCTGCTTAAAAAGGAAATTCAGGATTTTATGGATGCCCCAGAGACAAACTATTACATTACATTCCTCGCAGTTCTTATTTGAGTTCTGTCTGTTTGAGCACCTCAAATAGCACAAAGTCATTCATAAAGAATGGGCAAGAGAGCCTATGTCCCATCAATATTTCAAGCTTGGTTATCAAATCAAGAGAAATTCATGAGTTGTGCTCCAGCTCAACATTTTCAGGTTTGATGCTATTGTTTGACAGTTTAGAGGGTTTTCCCTCTGCATTCTCATTGTCATTAATATTTTATATAATGTTCCAGTTGAATCTATTGTAATATTTATTAATTTTTTTTTTGCTTGGCTGTACTAACCAGTTTTTTCTTTTCTCTTTCAGCACGGAGAAATTCACACTCATTTGCTATTTGTGGGGTGATGACATAGTGTGAAGAAGCAGTAATGATGACTGACTGATAGAAGACACCATATGTTCTCTTCATTTTTCTCTGTGCTATTTTCTGAGGGATGAATAAAGACTCAGTATAAGATAAGCTTTCCTATATATAGTATATTTTAAAAAAATGACCTTTTTTCCCAAATAATTGGCAGGATGGGAGAAATAATCTTTTTTTCTAAAGCATTCAAACAGTATTGCTATAAATATCAGGCTCCAAATCACTAAGATAAATAATTTCCCATCTTTTCCACCAGAAACATTTTACATGTATCTAGGCACCAAAACCAATTTTACAATTAATTTCACTCACTCCCAAATGTTCTCCATCTTTCCACAGCAAACATTTTGAAAATGTAAGTTGCATTTGCTGATGACTAAGCAAAGGTAAACAATTCCTTCCGGTCTTAAAAGAAACTGGATTCTATATAGGACTCTAAGTGACAGTGTGCAATGCATGATAATCAGAAATCTTGATTATAAGCACAGTACTAGCATCACTAGATCACAATACTGGGTTATACACTGGGGTGTTTCTTTGCACCCTGAGTGTCTGAGTCTATGAAACTAATAAACAGAAGACTCCCTTCAATAAATATTGCATTTGCTTTAACACGTTTTAATATCAAAATAATTGGAAATCTCATTTCCTAGAAATAACAGAATAAAAACCTTTTATTGTTCTAGCGTATGCATTTACCAAGTATATTCTTTTCCTACATAAGTTTTTTTCCTCTGTCTTTTTTGTTCATTCTATCCTTTCAAAACCAAGGCTTCGTGATTGTTGCTCTTCCTCCTAACTTTGTAATGGCCACTAACTAGCCCCAGACTACAGCTGAGCCATACACATATCTGCTAATGTTATTAAGCAGTCAGGAGCAGAAACAAAGAAGTAAACAAAAGGGATTCACATTGCCTTCTGTTCCATTGGAGAGACAGAGGGAAAAAAATAAAAATCAATCCTCTAAACACAAAAATAACCCCCAGAAATTGTTGGTTTAAGATACCTTATTTTTCAAATTCACGGGAATTTTTTGTAAGTAATGGAGCCAAAACTGAAGAAAAACATAATTGTGAGTCCTGCAGGCAGCAGGGCAGAGAGCTCGCTGTCAATGGACCTAGTGCCAGGACTCTTGTTTGGGCTTTGTTTTCAAGGTCATCCATTTAAAGCATTTCTCATAACACAACCTGAATGAAGAACACAGAGCCACATTCTGCTCACCCTGCTCACAAAGGCACCCACCACAGCCGTAGCAGGAAAGGCTCCTTGTGCCAGGCGAACAGGAGATGGCCCTTGGAGGACGCTGCTCTCCCCGGTCACCTGCCATAGCAACAGACATCGAGCAAGGTTTTACATTTATAGCATGCAACTCACTTTCCCCAGTTAGACTTATTATTTTTGCTGTCACAGCTTATGCACCCTGCACCACGGAGAGCTGGACAGAAGGTGCTCAGGTAAAGCAATTATTGCAGTTTTCACGTGTTATTCTTCCTTTGAACTCCAAGTGGCATGAATGCATCTTCCCCTGGAAAGCTGTCACGTGCACCTTCTTTTCCTATGACAATAGAATTATATAAAGTCTGATCTCAGAACTCTCAGTCAAATATCCCATCCTATCGGCAAAGAGCTGCCTTGCTTAAGGACTACAGACTTGGGTCCCTAATCAATACTTTAATAAATAACACCTACTTAGTCAGAACAATTGATTGCTAGGGAGCAGACTAAGTATAATGTATTTCTGCTAATCTAGTCACAGGATAAATGTCATCGTTTATTTATGAGCCACACCTGGAATTATTCTGACGGCTGTGGGTAGGATCCATCCTGACACACACGTAACACTGCACGCACAGTGCCTGGCTGAGGTGGGTGGTGGGCACTCAACGCAGCGGGTCTGGCTTTGTTTGTGCAAACCCCGCTCCCGCTGCGCCCGGGCTGCCAGAGCTCAGCTCCGTGGCTCCCTGGGACCACGGGCAGCTCCCGGGACCCACATGCCGAAGTTGAGGAGTACATGCAGAGCACAGCGTATCCCCTTGGAGCCAGGCTCCGGGGGCACTATTCAGTCTAATTAAACAGCGGCTTCATTACACGAGCAATAGCCAGGCATGCCGCCGAGGCCATTCTTGGGGATTACAGCCATACCCTGGTTCTGCTCTCATGAGACTCTTTATTCTGCTGCACAGTTGTGTCGGAAAAGCCTCTCTGTATTTTAGGGTGGGAAATAGCCAGCAGAGAGTGCAAGAGGCCTCTTCTGTGCTGTTACTCCAGTCCATATTCAGGCTCAACACAAGCCACCTTGGTGCCCACCATGCCCTCGCTACAGGGTGTCTGCTCCAGTTTGTTGCTCGAGGACACCATCAATTCTCTTCCAATTACTTCTGTGTCTGCCCTTGGGGTGTGTGTTCACAACCTTCTTTTGGGCTCAAGTATGGGCCACCGATCTTCCCAACCAGTCTCAAAATACATATATATTCTACAAATTGCAGCCCGGAGGAGACGCCCGGCAGGATGCTTGTATCCAGGCGGAGGATACGGAGGAGCCTCCCTTCTCCGTCCTTGCCAGACGCCACCCGGCAGCAGGGGCGCAGAAGCTTCCCCGGCCCGCGCCGGGACCTCTCCTCCCTGCCGCACCGTGCCCCTCCGAGTGCGATTTTCCGCTCGGGGTGCGGAGCCGGGAGCGCGCAGGGCGGTCCC
>VZTJ01000079.1:407121-453549 GCA_013397795.1 Orthonyx spaldingii
CCCCTCCGCCCCAGCTCCGCTCCCTGCGCAGCCGGGCGGGGCCGGCCCAGCCCCGCTCGGGCACGGGGGGCACCGGCACCAACTCCAGCTGAGGATGGAGCCGGCGGCTTCGCCGGGCTGGACGCTGGGGGGGCGAGTCCAGCGCGGTTTTCTGTAACAAAAATAACCGGATCCAAAGCAAACTAGTTGATAAATGCGGGCATCTCCCAGACTGGAAACCCAGTTCACCCGGAGTTCAGTCTGTGCGAGCAGGAGCGCTGTGAGGGGACACGGAGGCACTTTTTAATTTCTGGAGTTATCTTTAGAGAACAGGGGGTTGCTTTGGGCACTGCTCTCCCGCGGGAGTGCTTCTCGGCACGTCCCGATTGCCCGGCCCCTGCTCGGCCACACTGGCAGCTCGGACCTTGCACTGCCCCTTTACACCTCACCCAACGCTCCGGAACGGGTCTGTCCAAAGCAGGGCAAACACACAGCAAAGAATGATTTGTACAAGTATGTTACCCTAGTGTGATAGTGATGGACAGCCGGACAGCACCCTGCTGACGTCTGGGTTTCCCGGGTGCTGGAAGTAGCCAGGAATTTTGTGATACCCGGTCATAGCTGAGTCAGTAGTTTCTTGAGCTTTTTCAGAGGTTAGGAAAACCCCCTATTGTAATTGTATTATAATATTGCTTTCTGTCTGTAGCTGACTTGTGTTGCATTTAAAAAAACCCAAAGATGCTCTTTTTTTAATATTAGACACCTACCCTGAATTTTTTGTGTTTTATTGCAAGATTTAGAAGTTGCAGCTATTCAGAGAATAGGCTGTATCTACAGTACCAGGGAGGGAGGGTGAATAGTAAATCTGAACGGTCTCAGAAATGAAAATCGGAAATGCCGCCACTAAATCCATTTTGTTTATCAGTGATGTTCACCTCTTGACAAGAAAGCTATCCCCAGTTTATCCCGAGAAGATTTCATTTTGTCAGATGCCTGGTGTCTCATCAATTCCTTTCATGTCCCTGGGATTTTCTCTTTTCCAGGCTGAGGCCACAGCAGCTCTCTGTGTTGGGGATAACTGTTAAGCTCTTCTTTTGAATTCATGAGCTTCCAAATTAAACTTTTGCTGACACCTGCTACCTAGCCTGGTTGAGCATAATGACAGTGTCACTCCAGTGTACTGGAGCTCTGCCACCAAACAAAGTAAATCGCAAACAAAAATAATTGTAAGGTGGCTGGACTAGGTGACACAATGATTTGGGGGACCTCTGGGAAACTCTGGCTACTGGAAATCCAATCAAAGTCTGCTTTTAATGGAGCAAGCTTTCCAACAGCAATCACAGACAGGAATTAAATCCATAGAGTAGATGGCAACAGAGATTAATAATCATCATCAATTAGCTAATGGAATCAAACAAAACAAAATGAGGGTAAACAAAAACCTGTCTCCCCCTCCCCCTTGAATCCAGTCCCACCTTTATTTATCCAGAGTCAAGGATCTCTCTGAGCACTGGTTTCAAGTGTCAAAAATTTAGCAGGTGTCATAACATAAGGTCAAGACTTAATTATTTATATGGAGACATCAATCATCCTGTGGGGATGATTTATTTATAAATCACCAGAGCTGTAACACAAGACAGTGAATTCTGATTTCCTCCTGCTCCTTCCTGAAGGGACCAGGAAGGTCCACGCTGTGGCCTAATGATCTCAGGAACCTGTAGAAGTTTTTGTCCAGCCCCACATGGAGGAGGCTTTTCTACACCTTTTTAATCATGCAACCAAAATGCCACTGGGGAAATCTCATGCATATTTGCTGCATCTCAGTAATGAACATTTACTGATTATGGATTATCTGGAGAATTTAGCTTTTTAAACATTATTCAAATTTTTATGTTTATGTAAGCTAATAAGACTGAGGAGATTCAGTAACTACTCTTTGCCTTATGGTATTTGAAAAGTGTGTCCATGGGGCTTAGCTCAGCATCTTCCAGAGTCACTTTTAAAAGACTAAAATAGAATTTTTCTGCCTGAAAAAAACCACCCTATCTCTACTCAGTATAATGTTCTTTGCTCACAATTAATGCCAAAAATCAATCTTCTAATATGCTTTTTATGTTTCTGCTGAGCACAAACAGGATGGCACAGTAAAAGCTTTTATTGCCATCTGATTAGACTGCAGTGGGGGCAAGGAAGTGGCTTGGGGCGGTTGGGCTGCGAGATTGCTGTGGGGGATGCAGAAAACACAGAGGAGGGCATGGGATGCTGAGCACCAGCCACAATCCTGCTCTCTGGGTCATTCAGAGAAATGTTATCAACAGTGTGGGCAGAAGCAGGATCAGACCCACTAGGTTTTCTGATAGCTGGACAAAGTAATGAACGTGCACTTGGGATGTTCCTTAACCTCCTCTTCTGGGATTTTGATGAAGGGTTAATTACAGCCAGGGATTCTCAGAGATTTGTCCATTTATTTATCTGTTAAGAGCAATCATGCTATTGATCTTATTCACATGACCGTTTTTCAGGCAGGAAGGTGATTAACTTTGAGTGAAACTGGTAAAAAAAAGAATATAGGAAGAGAGATGGAAAGTTCGGTAAAAATAAGAGCTAGGCGGGAAAGTTTCCTTTGCTTATCTGTCGTTACCTTGTAAAACTGTGCAGCCCAAACCCATCAGCTTTTACCATCAAAAATGAGGAGTATCCAGGGCATCTTGTGATCCTTCTGAGCTTCATGGCAGGACTGCATTTTGGCAAGAGCAGGTCAATAAGCTCTTCTGCACATCCATTTTTCTGTTCCCACTAATCTTAAAAGAAGACCATTTATCACTGTATTTCAGTGACAGAAATACTAAAATAATGTTTCACTGGGTTTATAAGAGGGTGTAAAAAAGGATGGATGAGCTGGCAACGTCTTCAAGGAACAATTAAGACACTAAGAGTGCAGGAAAATATTTTTAGGAAATAACTAATCAGTGAGAAAATAGGAATTCAGGACCTGATTCAGTTATGAGATGTTCCTCAAGCACCCTCTGGATTTTGCTCAGAGCATGTGAAAAAAATGAAAAATTCATAGTATTTCTTGTAGGCAAGACCAGTCATCTGCTTGTGTATTTTTATGGTATGCTGGGTGTATTTATAGCATTTAGTAATGCCAGCAGCATTCAATGTAGAAAGTAACAGATGAATGTATCGTGAAACAAGGCACTGGCAAGGCAGGTGGGAAATGATTTCCAAAATATTGCAGCAACCAGGCTGGGAGAAATCTAGGAAGATGGTAAACATAACAGACCTAGGTAGCTTCAAGCAAAGCCAGGGTTAAAGCCCCAGGCTGAGCCCTCCACATGTGTTCTGTAGGGGAGGAGAGCCAGGACTGGCTGTGTGTGAGCCCCAGCAGAGGTGGCTTCCACGCCACTCCAGCCTCGGTGCATCCAAGGGCACGGGTGACAATAAAATCACAGTTGAGCGCAAAAAGAGGAAAGGAGGGGAATGAAATTGTATTGGCTCAACTGCAAGAAACAAATCACAGATTTCCTTAATCAGACAGATGATACCTAACTAGGGCACAACGTGAACCACGAAGAAAGGTGGCAGATTTCACAAATTAGTCATGGCAAAAATGGTGAATTTCACAGCTTGAAGTGAATTCACGTTATAGGATGAAACAGCACAAAGTGATTAAGAGCTCTAGCTGATAGGAGCAATAAGCATGTGAGACTTAGTCATCACACAGCAGCCGACATTTCTCTCTGGCTTCAGCTGAGCCACATGAGCAGCCCTTCAGCCTCCAGTTTCTGATGCTGGGTGGGAGCTGGTGGGGACGATCACAAACAAACGAGGTCCCACAGATGTTTCCTGGAGTTTTCTCTTTCCGTGAGGCACAACCACGGCAGCCCAGTAGGAGCTGGAGCAGCCGCTCTGCGGGGAGCAGGCACAGGCTCCGCTCCCGCTGCCACCACTGAAACCTGGAGCCGTGCCTTCAGCAGTGGAGCACAGGCCATAAGAAGAGTCAAGGGACAGCAGGAGCTCATCTGCAGAGCGTGGCCCCACTGGTGAAGAGCAGAGAGGGAAGACAGCTGAGAAAGGTTGGAACAAGGGGGGACACTGTTGCAGCACAGTCCCTGCCGTGCTGGGGACGACCTTCCAGGTCCGGCAGTGCCATTTTTGGAGCCACTAGGTGCTGGCATGTGCCACCTCATGGTGACCACACCACAGCATGCATCCCTAAAAGAAAACAATCATTAAACAGTCTGTTCCCACTTCCTGTTCTTTCAGAGGATCAAAACCAGCATCACAAGCCTCTGTCACAGGTGGTGTGGCATGACTTCTGCTGGTAAAACATTTCAAGACAGCACACTTTCAAGGAAATGTCTGTTAACAGATACTGGAACGTTACCCTACCATTTGTATCCCTGCTTAGATGAAGATAAAAATTCTGGAGAAAAATGTCACCATTATATCTTAATTCCTTTGTTTCAATGTACGCTCTTTTATCATAGCTGTTCAAAATCCGTAGAGCAAGATGGAAGCAAAGTGAAGTAATACCAACCAGGACAAGGCCACCCTGGAGAATTCCTCCTCTGGCAGCATAAGCCTCCTTCAGACTCTTCGCGTTGGTGGCAGGCTGTGGCCAGGCTCGGCAGTGCCCGGCAGCCCCCGAGCCGAGGCTGTGCCAGGGAGGGTGACAAACGCCAAACGCCGGCGCTGGCAGGCGGAGCCGAGGCTGCAGCGGAGCCACGAACCCTCGGAGAGCAGAGCCTGGCAGCTTTCCTCTGTTTACTGAGGGTGTTCCAGCACCGTCGGGTCCACTGGGCGCAGCTGTATTAGCAAGGCGCAGGAAGAGGGGAAGCTGTTGAAGTTGCCAGGACTGAAGCCATAGAGGAATGTACTGGGGCAGTGCCAGTTCCTTCAGATCCCACCTGGAATTTATTGGCCATCCGCTGGAGGGAGCGTAGCACCTGCATCCCAGAATGTCAAACACTCATCGTCTGTGCGGAGTCCAGCTGCACCTCGACTGGGCACTGCGTGGCCACAGCTCTGCTCCTGACCTAGCACGAGAGGATTTGCAATTGTACCGTGAAGAGAGACCCCAAGAGGAATCGATCACTCTTGAATGAGGATGCAAATACAAAGTTTGAAAAGAATTATCATTTCTAAAGCATTTTGAAATGAACGCCCTTGGAGTCCTGGTAAGGAACTAGAAAGGATTTTTAAAAAGGCAGTCGGGGGTGAGACCCTCTTCTCCTCAATTGATTTTGGAACCTGGCAGGTTTTAAGAAACCTTTCAGTAACATTTTGCAAATCAATGCTAATTTGATGTATCAGAGCTCAGCACTGTGCCAATTCACTGTCAAACCAGTATTAACTAGACATTTTTGGGGAATGCTTATAGCTCAAGGTCCATTAAATATGCAAACCTGGCAATTATT
Organism: Orthonyx spaldingii; assembly: GCA_013397795.1. Taxonomy (NCBI): domain Eukaryota; kingdom Metazoa; phylum Chordata; class Aves; order Passeriformes; family Orthonychidae; genus Orthonyx; species Orthonyx spaldingii. Next base: position 412,524 of record VZTJ01000079.1, read on the forward strand.
TCACCACCCTTAAGACCCTTAATTTGAAATGTGCATCAGAGCATCCATAAATGGTCTTTCAGTCTTCATCAGAACTCACTGTCTTGAAAGTGCAAGTCAGTGTCCTGGGAGAGAGGGCTGGTAGCTGTGCCTGGGATGAAGACAGGAGCAGGAGGGGACTGATGCTGCCTGCTGTGCTGCCAAGGAGAAGCACAGCCACGTTAAAATCTGCCACGGCCTGATCTGCCAACTGCCATTCATACAGCAACCAACCTCGTGGAAGTCAGGAAATGTTAAGTAAATGGCAATCCTCGAGAGAGCACTAATCACTCACCTTGGGAAAGGTGGCCAGATCAGTTGCATAAACTTTTTGAGTGCTTTTTGACCTTGAGTGCCTGTGATCTCATATCCACTTAAAGCTTGGAACTAAATAAAAGTTGCTTTATTTTTTAACAATTGCTAATTTAGCCAAAACTGCAAGAGATCCTGGTCTTTAAATCTGGGTTCCTTTAATGCCTGCACAGAAACAGTGTGAGAGGGGTTGATTTCTCCTTCTAGTCAGTGTGGTCCTCAAATGCAGACCTGATCCCCTTCTGTGTTGGGAGGATCACACCAGCAGTTAACTGGTGACATGTACATTTAGATGACTGACTTCAGGCACTTACGTTTGAATATGTGATTTAATATGCCTTCATTTTTATGTCCTGAAATGGGGATACTACTGAGCTCAAAGAAGATCAGTTAATTTTTGTGTTGCTTTTAAGTTCTTTAATGGAAGATGTTACATAAATAATTATTTAATATACTTTAACAGGTTTTTTTGCATGAGCTGCTTGATCTTATAGGCTTAAAGCCTATAAATCAGTATGAGCTGAATTAGTAAAATAAGTTCAGAAATCTAAAGAGTGCATCAGAAGTTAAACTAGTGCATAAGAAGGGTTAAAAGCTAAGTTGCTCTTTCATTGGCAAAAAAGCTGACAGATTGTTGTTTTGTGAACCTTTAGACTTCTCATTTCTCAGGAATCACAAAATCCATTTGTGAAAAGATCTAGGAAATAAAGAAAGAAATTGTACAAGTAGCATCCTGGTCAGTAAAGCATGTGACTCTGCAGCACACAGAGAGGATGATGCCATGAATCTCCCCTTTGTGTTGCAGTTCAGAAGAGGAGTTATTTTCTTCATCTGAGCAGATGCCAAAGGTTCAGAGTGGACAGAATGCAGCCCCTTTCTTATAGCAGAAATGTATTTGCCTGGTTTCTCAAGTAATAGAAGAGAGAATCCCATCCTAATCTGCAGTGATCAGAACCTGTTCATCTGGGGGTTATCACAGCACTGGGTGTAAGGCAGAACATGACCAACTCCATCCCCCAGTCCAGAACTTATTCCATCCAACATAGATTTCCACATCCACCAGTTCTAGGGAAAGTTCCTTCCCTGCCATCTCTAGGATATTTTACAAATACTTACATGCTTTTTCCGGTCTTTCCCAGAAAAGTATACTTTATCACACACATCCAAAAGCTTCCCTCTCCAACTACAGAAGCTAATTTATTACTTTCCTGGCGTTTTCTTCTCAATGGCTATTCAGATCACATTGTTAGTTTTTCTTCTAATAATACCAAAGCCCTGTGATGATGTTTTAATGAGTCACTTATAACTTGCTAGCAAAATAGTTCACATCTGCCTGTCAGTTATGGCTGTGTGATCCACCCAAGGAAGCTGCTGTCCAATACGTTACTGAATCGTCTGCCTTCACGCAGTGCTCCCCAAACGCTCCAGCATCTCTTCACTGCTTTCCATCGCCTAACTTAGTGCCAAGATGAAGGATGGCAGCTGTTTCAGCACTTAATGCCAGTATTCTTCCTTTGCAGACTAGGGGGAGGGGGTTTCCTTTCAAGATACCCCTCTTCCCACTGAGACTGGCAGTAATATTATCTCACGACTTTAAATACCAGTCTTGGAGTTATTGGTGTGACAGCAAGGTGCAGAGGTTTTATGGTACAGAAAATTTACATGAACAATTTCCTTTTTTTTTTCCAACATTTAAAATCTAAAGTTACTTTTGAATCCTTGAATTAATTAATTCATCGTTTTCTCATAAACACTGTAATTGTTTAATGCTTTGAAATAGCACTGCCCATATTGTTTTGTGTATCCTGCTGCTTCTGGAGGTCTCAGTGTACCCCCACAGCATTGGATGTTGTATATGTATGTAACATGTGAGTCTATAGCTCAAGTAAAGCTCTTCTGTTCTGTACCTTACACAGGAGGGATACAGCACTGATGGCAGCCTGTGCGTAGTATCTATAAATAACAAATCCTCACACTTACCTGCACTGTGTTCTTCTAATACATTACTATTAACCTCTGTTGCAGCACTTTTACTTCAAAATACTAGAATCAGCTTGTTATTCTACCTTTAGTTTACACTAAACCTCAGGTCAGGGTAATGTCAGGAGATTATCTGAGGTCTCTGTTACAGTAGCAGCATGTTGCTAGTACAGAAATTAATCTGGTTTTCATAAATATTTGATAGGGCTCTATCATCCTCATCATCATTTTGGGCTGGTTGGAAGAGGGATCCCCCCGTGATTGCAACCCATTTCCAAGTTGTCATGGAAAGTCAGTTGGTGATATTTCAATCAGAGTGCTCTTATAACAAATTCCATTCAGATTCTGTCTGAAAGGGAGTTAAGGTTTCATCCTGCTGCTTAGAGAATGATATGCTAAATGCAGCTTCCCATGGGCTTGGCTGCAGTCCAGCACTTTGTAATTTATAGTTCTCCTTCCCGGTTCTGGCTGTGACCTTGGGACTGCACGGTGAAGTTCTCCCAGCTCCGGCACTCTTTGCAAAAGCTGGAGCCCTCACCCCTTCCCAGCCAGCACACGGCAGCAGCAGGGCAGCTCCTGGGAAAGCCAGGGCACTGCTCTGGCACACAGACAGGTGGGAGCAGCAGCGCAGGGGAGTGCTCATGTTCTCTTTTTTACTATTAGGAGCTAATCATGGAACATTGTTCCTAAATGACAGAAATTATTAGCTAGCTTCAAAGCATGAAATTCATTCACAGAAGAGGTTTAAATTATAGTAGCCAAAGGCATTTTCTGTAGAGACAGCCACAAAACAGCTCTAATTGGAGATCTCCAAACAGCTGTTGTGCCCTATGTATTTATATTGAAAAAATAACTTGGATGACTATGTTAACATGCAATTAAATAAAAAAAGTTTAAACATTATTACTGATCTTGTTGATAGCATACAGGGGGTGCCTGAGATGCTTTACTGAAAAATGTGTGTCCATCGCCAGAGGAGCTGACAACCCAGACAGTAACACATGCCACTTTTAACAGAAAAATTGTGTAATTGAGAGAAATTATTGCCCCTTGAAGATTACATTCATTATAGATTGTAACAGAGATATGTCTTCAGAATGACTGTAGTTCCCTTCAGTTTAAAAGCTATTCAGAAATACCAGTGTTTGAGCTCATGTATGTAGCTGCAATTGTTTCAGCAGAGTTAGTGAAGGAAAGCAATTTACAGGAAGGTACAGCAGATCAGTGCAGCTCTTTTGTTTCTTTATTCTTTCCAGATTTTTCAAGGACATATCTTCTGAAAGTACTTGTTTGTACTTACCTATCTGGATTCCTTGGAATGGGTAATAATTTTAAAATCAAAAAGGACGACTTTTAAAATCATGCTTTTAAAATTTAAAAAAAAAAAAAAATTAAAATCATGATTTTAAAAGTATTTTAGATTTTTTATTTCACCAGTAAATGCCATGGATTTTCTGCAAAGAAGTGATATGGATTTAGCTTTGAAACCAAAGAAAAACAACTTTTCATTTGGTCTTCAAAGTGTTGCATGTGACATTTTTAGTGATTGGCATTTACCATAAATGAACCTTCTCTGTAACCCAGTTGTATCTCAGTTGTATCTCTTTTGAAGTGCTTCTTCTATTACCTGTTGTGAAGACATCAGTAAATTATTATATTAAGTAGTTCCTTATAAACAACAGACCAGCAAATCCAAGAAACTCCCTTTGCTAGATGCTCATCACCAAGATACCACTGGCAAAACATTCATCAGCGCCCTGGACCAGTCTAAAAATGCTGACCTTCAACTGGAGAATTTCAGCAGAGATTCATTAGGCTTTTTGCTTCATTTGTGACACAACTACAGTGAAATGATTGCCCTGGTGGGCAGTGCCCACAGGTGAGGTGTGGAAAGGCCCTCGGGCAGTGGTGCTGCGTGTGCAGACGCCTTTGTGGCGGTGTCCCAGCGGGAAAGGACAACTGGCAGTGTTTGTGGCAGGTTTCTGTGCAAGAGGCTTCTGTGCTCTACACTGGGTATTAATTCTGGCAGTAGCTCTAATTGTGCTGTAAACCACCCTGGGTGCTGGTTGCTGTGTGCCCAGGAGTCTGAGTAGATGCCAGCCAACAGTGAGCTCTCTGATAATTGTGCATCATTTTGCCACAGGAGCCTCATGCCTGTGGGTAGCAACAGCCTTCCTGCCTCCTCCCACGCTCCTCTGGCAACAGAATCCCATCTCCAGGGTGTCTTCTGGACTACAAACTTGCTGTTGTTTATTATTAGCACACCTTACAAAGCAAGGGATGTGTGTTAGAAATACCTTTCTCTCCCCAGTTAGAGAATTTATATCAGCCAGTCTCCAACCTGGCTGACCCAATTCCCATGCATTTCCAGGGCAAAGAAGTAGTGGGGAGAACTTGTACAGAGGGGACCCACCACCAGAGCTCATAATTTCCTCCAGGAAAAGTCTTCTTTTCACAAAGTCCTGCTCTCAGCCCTGGGAATCTCCTCATTCTTTCACTGGAGACCAGTCAGTGTTGGCTTTTCCTGTGCACTGAGCAGTGGTTTCTTCCAGCTTTTCAGTGTTGCAGAGTTTTTTGTATGATCACTGGCATTATTCATGCACACCTCCAGCTCCTCATCCTTAAGTGACTTTGAGACTTCCTTCTATAATCCATCATATCAGCAGCCCTCTTGGCTGGCCTTGCCTTAGTAACAACTGCTGCTTCTTCTTCCAGCAGTTCTCCTGACACCTCTTGTCAGCAGGACAGAAAGCTGAGCTCAGTAAGAGGGGACTACGTGGAATTCAACCACATTTGGATGGGAAGGGAGGGTGCATGATGGATAAAGGAAATATGTAAGAGAGCATCAGAGGAAGCAGCTGGGCTAATTCAAAGAAGCAACTCGGCCTTGCAGGTCCAGGTATTGCTGTGTGCCATTGCCTGGAGCAGAGCCTGCGAGGCCAAGGAACACTCGTTCCATCTGAGCTGGCTCTTGTGTGATTAAAGCCTCTCTGCATTTTCCAGCCATGCACCACCCCGCTGGCTGCAATAACGCCACACTGGGCACTTACCTTGTTTGACTATTCAACTGCCCTCTTACTTTCTTTTCTCAGGGCTTCTTTTCCCCTCTAATATCTCACCTAAACTTTGTCTTTCTTAGCTTCAGGCCATTGCTCCCTGGCCTACAATTTTCTGAGACTGTGAATAACTTTCTTCATTTCTGTTGTTACTTTGATATTAGACTGTGGTCGTGTTCACCCTGAGCCATCTCTTTCACTGGACTCTGAATTTGGCTTTCTCAGCCTCTCCCTCTAATCTACATGCCATTGTCCTCCTTTCTTTTCATCTTCTTTTGAAGTTTGGTTGCTAGAAATACACAGTATCATAGTTCTAGATGGCTCTTATTTGTATTGAGTTACATACACTTCCCACAGTTAGCTGCATTTTCTTACCCAGAAGGGCTATTTTTGTTTATATTGGTTTTATGAAATTATCTCTCTCCTCTCCAAATTTAATTTTGCAAATGAAAATATACCAAATAACTCTCCATTTTGCTGCCAACAGAAAGCAGTAAGACTAAAGAAGGCAACTGGTTGTAAAGGCTCCTAAAGTCAATTTTTGTTTGCTGCAAAAGCCTGGCATGAGTTCGGTGCAGCTTCTGCACAAGTGACACGGGAGGCAGGACTGTCCTCAGGATTATCCCTGTGCCATGTGTAAGGATCTCTGTCATTTTGGAAAGTACTATCAACTATCTACTTGTACTACCCCAGATGTTCAGTTTCTGCAGTTAACACAGTTTCCTCTGCTTTATCACCAAAATGTGCCTTTCTGTCCTATGGGAACTTCTAAGTTTGGGGTGTCTTTAAGATTAAAAAAATCTCAATTTTAAAACTTGTTATGAAATACACAATTCTTGGGAAGGAAATTCAGTTTGGGGAAAGCAGAAACACTCCATTTAGATGATTTCTGTCCAACCTGGGTACTATGATTTGGCTGTACTGACGAATCTCCCCTTGTCTCAACTCAGCACCCCACAGGAGCTGCCAGTCCCGGTCCATCCTGCCCTGAGCTCTCTCTAGCAGACCCCGGGGCTCAGCCAGTACCAGCCTCCACCACACAGCATTGCCTCTTTTACCTTGCTGCTTTTTCTAAAGTTTATAACAAATCTACACCTGACAAATGTAAAACACAAAAAGCCTCAGGAAAAGGTTGTATCCCATCATGGAACAGGAGATCGTGCCTGGGAGTGAGATCTTTGTATGGTGAAAGAATTGCAGCTCCCCCAGAGCAACAGGGAGGTTGAGAAGAAGGGAGAAATTTGAACCTAAATTTGTAAAATGAGGCCATATTAAGATTTCTAACAATGTCAGAGATTGGAAGGATGGAAATAGCCTCCTACACTGTAGCACATTCGGCTCTGTGGACGTGCTCAGGATTAGATTTGTGCACATGTGCCATTCCCTGCGTACAGCCTGGCACTGATGGTGTCCCTCGTAAAACACAACAACCCATCAAGCCAACAGTGCTTCTCCAGCTTCTGCCTTGTACTCCCCCAGCACTCAGAACCAGTCCCTTGTTTTGCTTACTTCTTTATTCTGTGAAACCACTGGCTCGTCTTGTCCTGGGCTTGTAATGGGTTTGCAGTTAGGGTCCCAGTTCTGAAAAACCGTGAGAAAAAGAATATCTGTAATAATGCTGTTTTTAAAATAACTAATTCTCAGTTCTACATTGACTTATTGAAAAAAAACCCCTCCAATAATTAATAATAGCAATGCACATGAGGACTGCTGACGCAAAGGATGGGACAAACTTTCTAAAATATCTCCTGTCTCTGTACGCTATAAATATTTATTCGTTGCAATACCGCCGATTGCACTGGCACTTCACACTTCACTCCGTGTCAGCAGAGCCATGGCAGCTTCATAGGACAATACCAAGTGAACAAGTAACATCTGCAGAGCTCCTTCCTGCCAGAAGAATTGGACTCTAAATAAATTTTTCTTTTCAGTGGTTGAACCAAAATCAGTAGGGGGAAGAATTGCTTCAGTTGTCCAGAAGACAACTTGAGTGTTTCATTTTTATCACTGAAATAGAAATTTTCAAAATTAAAAATAATTTCCAATACAAAAGTTACCTTTTTTCTTATAAGTGTCAAAACAGAACATAAGGATTTTGTTTCTAAGTTTAATGTTTCTCATGTTTAATTAGTTGCTACCCTCATTAAAAAAACCCCAAAACCAACAAATAGTTCATAAAACACTTAATAAATGAAAGATCTCAGCAAGCCAAAGCAAGAATTGCAATGAAGTAATTGCCTTTTAGACAATCAGTGTTTTTAATGGACACTGAAATGCACGCTGGAAATGGGCTGTTGCATCTGTCTTTTAGTTAATTATTAAATTCAAAGTGTTTGAAATATGTGTTGTAAGATGACTTTATTTTAATTTTCCCAGCAGAGACATTGACAGCTCCTGGATGATACTGCACCGAACTGTCCTTTTTAATGACATTTTCTTTTTAATAATCATTGATCCACACAAATTTGTCAGTTCTTAAATAGGAGCTCATCACTCACATTGCTTGTGAGAGCTCTGTCAGGGGCTGAGTGTGGCACAGAGGATCTCCTGCTATGCAAGTTTGCCATATAATCACATGATAGTTGGATATGATTTGGATTCTAATATTTTGTGGCTGGTCCAAATACAACAATGTACCAAAATACCATGTCTTTTGTCCATATGTGCTGGCAACATTCTGAAAGCGAAGGTTAAATCCTGTGGTGAATCATAAGCAAAATAAACTGATTTGGAAACCTGTCTTTCCTGTCTGTCCCCGAGAATAAGAGCCTCTCATCTGCATCTCCACCCCGTTTGGGCCAAAATATCACCCTTTTCTTAGCTGGTTGTTTAAAAGGTTGGCTATCCCAGCTCAGTTTTTCATGCAATAGGAACACAAAAGTCTTTGCCATCCTTCAGCAGATGACAGGGATGGCTTAGCCTGTCCGGGCCTTCAGCATGAGCCCTGGTCCAAAACCCAGGGAACAGGCTGTGCTCCTTGCTGATGGAGCAGGAGGGCACAGCAGGGAGAGGCTGAGGTCCATGGTAAGACACCAGTCCATTAACTGGTTTTGCCCCTCCTGACCTCCTGTCTCTGACATTGCTCCCAGAATATCCCTCCCCAGCCCCCACGCTGACTGCAAAATACGCTAAATAAAATCAGGCAAAGACAGCAACCCATGCACCTGCTTAAGGCAAGAAAAGAGGGATCTGGGCTGTTTGGAGGCCCTGGTGAGGCAACAGATAATGAGGCAAAGGGGTAAAAGGGGGCAAGAGGAAGGTGTAAATTCAAGACCTAGAGCTGAGACTCAAATATAAGAGTGAGAAGAAGCCAGACAAGCTGAAAGGGGAGCTGGCATCCATGCCCCAAGGGATTAATGGAGAACAGAAGGCTGCCTGGCTGTTAAAGTGTCCTTTCAAGGACACCAAGGAGGATGGGAACAGTTTACAGCAATTCCTGGTGGCAGAGACAGGAGGAGACTCCCATAGGCTGGACCTTCAATCAGTCAAAATATGGCAAAGCCTTGCTTTTCCCTCTCCCTGCTCTTGGTCTTGTCCTAGAGTCACCTTGAATGTTGTGAAAGCAAACACCTTCTAGAAATGAAATTGTAACTTGGGGTATAAGAGCACACATGAAGTCCTAAAAAACTACTGACATTACAAAATCATTATTTTAGTGGGTCTGGCCCTAAGGAGCAACTGTGGCTTCCAGCTGTTGTACAGAGCCTTGAGAGGCATCATCCTCTTTATAATTTTAAGAAGAAAAGACTTCGACTTTTTTGTGACTTCTTACCTTTATGGGGAGTGCTATTGGGAAAAGAGATGGGGAAGGCCTCCCAGTTCTTTCTCAGAGAATCCCTGGCATTAGGGAAGGAGAATCCTTTAGGACCCCCCTAGATACCACTACTACATTTATTCCTTTTTTAGTGATTTCCAACAATTCTCACAGATTAGTACCCCCTCAGGACAGTTCTGCTCACAGACACATAATGCTCTGTTTTCTCCTTCCCTCAGCATCTCCCCTCAACTGGTATCCTTGGGAAGGAGAAAGGTTTACAGTTCTTCCCCTTTTTCATCTTGTAAGTGGTACTCATTCTCTGCTGCTACACAGACAATACACTGGGCACCTGAGCAGGGATTGTCTTAGTAATATTCCATTTCTCTGTCAGACTTTAGGTCAGGTGATAATTTTTAGGTGAGGTATTGTCTGCAAAGACAATGAATGCAAGAAACCATCCTTCTCCCAGCAAGGGATAAACTAGATGATCCAAGTGATTTTCTCTGTCACTATCTATGTTTCTACTATGGAATAAACTGCTGGACAAGGAGAAGGATTTGTTGCTTGGACTGTAGTGATGGATATTTCCAGAAAAGCTCAACTCAGGTTATCTCCTCACTGGCTTACAAGGGCAGCGTGTGTCCCAGAAAAAAAGGATATTTCCCTGCTGTGCAGAGACTACCTGGAGAGCACAGCATATTTCCCCTGAAGGGTGTTAGAGATGGCAAAGATTCTTGGTGTGGATGGCTCAGATTTTGAATATCTGTGGGAACTTCAGGCACATTTTGCCTTTCTTTGTTTTCAGCCTTTCTGAGACATATTTAATTCTAGAACAAATTCTTAGGACTTGTGATCTAAGAAAGCTCTAGAAATACTGAAGTAGGGAGGAGAGTTCTGGGGAAATGCATGGATTACAACATTTCCCTTCCTGGAAGCCTGAAGCACATTCACAGTCTGTCCGTTACCAACCTCAGGGCAGGAAGAAATTTGCACTCCTGATGCCGGCAGAAAGCTCCTCCGTGAAGCAATCTGTTTTTAAGAACCTATTCATTATACAGTAAAGGTCTCACAGGTCAGTCTGTTGTTTTACTTTTCAAATGAGAATGCCATAGTCCAACTCTTACCAACAGCAAGGTACCAGCCCTTAGCCTTGTACATTTGTTTTTCCAGGCAACTGAGGAAAAAAACCCTTTAGTGGGTTCAACAAGGGGAACCAAAGATAATTATGTTTATAATATATAGACATGAAGGTGACTCGTGGATGTTTATACTTCCCAGGCTGAGAAATGTTATTAAAGGGAATAGGATGTTTTGAGCCTACAGCATCTTATTTTTTTCCCTGTGAAATAAAACTCTATAGTATCACAGGGTCAATAGTTTTCTTCTGCTATTAGCCCCTCAATTCTATTAAGAAATTCTTGAATATTCTTTTCCTGCCTCTTTTCCCTTCTTCTTTTTTTTATGTTTTGTTTGTGTAGGGTTTTTTGTTTGTTTGTTTTCATTTGTTTTGTTTTGTTTACCAGATATAGAAATGCTTCTCTTAAAACTCCACTGCAGTCAGTGAATGTCTGTAGCTGACACTGGATACAGTTGTCATTATGATTTAGGATTTCACTGATTTTGCTTTATTATTTTTATATTTTGCAAGAGGTTTTTAACTCTCATTTTGTGTGTTTGTGGAATTGTTTAAAGTGAAGGGGCTTTGCCATATTAAAAGAATATTGAGGAGAGCCTGTTGTTATTACCATGCAAGCCAGACAGTCTGAACAGTCTTTTAGTCAGATGTAAATCCACAATTATAAATCACCATGTGAAGGAGAATAGCAATCACTGCATTTTGATCTATCACCACAATACTTTTCATATAAATATACTGACCAGAATAGGAAATTTAGGTGTATTTTCTGTGTCTTTATGCAGTAAACATCTCTTCGAAGCACCATTAGTGCTAGAAGTCAAGAGTATCTCTGAATAAGAACTGCTCACAAAGAAGAGATGGTGCCAGGCTTATGCACAGCAGAGGGATTAAAAAAACCACAAAAAACCTGCTGTGTGTCAGAACTGCATAGGCCTGTCAAATTTCTACAAACTGGAGTGTACAGCATGTGTAGTTGTGTACATGTAGTGCTTAAATAGTTCCCTCTACTTCAAAGAGAAGGGCTGTCCTGGGAGCTGTGGGGCAATCAGGGTTTAGTTCTTACTTTTCCATGGACTTCTGTGGTATTTCTGCAAGTCATTTCATTTCATTGTGCCTAAGTTTCTTCATCTGTAAAAGAAATCCTTCAAATACAATTGGATCAGCTTCATACAGCAAATTACGTCTGATGCTGAATCATGTCTTTTATCTCTCTATCTGCCTGCTTATTTTTATTGTGAGCTCCTCAGGGCAAAGACTATCACATGAAGTCTCATATATAATAAAAGTGTCTTTAGCATCACAGATCCCATTCTCGGGGACTGGAAGCTTAGTGTAATAAAAATAAACAAATGTGATCAGCCACGGGAATTAAAATAAAGCATCCAAACCAAAGAAAATCTATACTTATGACCTCTCATGAATATACTGGCCCCCAGAACAGATACACTGTTTAGGTGCATCCCTGGGTAGATGTAAAACACTTCAGTGTTTGGCCTATTGGATGTGTTAAGAAAATCTTTCTTGCCACAGCAGAGGCATTTAAGAATAAAATAAAGGCCATAGTCTAGGAAATGGGGCAGTCAATGTTTCAATGACCTTAACAAGGGTTTGGAAAGGAACATTAATATTCCTGAACCTCTATTTTCATTTGTAAGAGCAGATTGACTAGTCTAAACATACCTAAGCTGGAGAAAAATTGGGCGGAAAAAGGGTTTTTCTGGTGACACAGACACGGGCGGGTGGGGTACCTGGAAAAGAGAGCTGAAAACACAAACAGGTCTGCCTGTTTCCAGAGCCAGGGCTACCAGTCAGGTTTTGTGGCATGCTCATGTAACATAGAAAGACTTATCTTAAAAGTTCTTTCTTAGAAGGCAGAAGCTAAAATTTTGTTCTTACTGGAAATGTCATCTCCTGATATAGAATAGAGATACAACCTGAATAGAAACATGACAGGGATTTGGTCTGCTGAGGGGTTTCAGAACATGTTTACCATACTTCATCTGGTCAAAAAACTGAAGAATGGCAAAGATGGAAATATTTTCCTTTTTTAATGCCTAGATTTGAACATTATTTGCAAATAAATACAGCGGAGATAATAGGCTTATTAGGCTATAGAAACATGCTTGAAAACTGTGGAAGGAGGTGATGGGTCATTGAGGTCAGTCCCTTCAGGTTAAGCAGGAGATCTTTGCTCAGACAAAGCTCAGTGTCTCCCATTCAAGTTGGTTGCAAGTCCAGAGCCCAAGGTTGTGTCCTAATGATAGGCTGGTGATACATTGCTCATTATTTTTCATAGATATTAAACTCATTTTGTTGCCAGAGGAGGTCTCTGGGGTCAGCGGATGCCCCTGACGCTCGTTCCCTTCACTGGCATTAATGCATCTGTGGCGGCGTCTCAGCAATTTTGCTTGCTGTGCCTACATTTTAAAGAACATTGTTTTCTTCCAGAAAAACATTTCAGTTCTTGCAATCAGTGCTTGTTTCTGTAAATTAAGGAATGAATTTTGCCAAATTGTTCTCCTCTTCTTCTCTCTCCTAGGGTTATTTGCAATGTAGCTTATGCTACTGTCAGTACATCCACTGTATGCTTTACAGGAAAACGAAATCATTACACACAACACAAATTGCTAGACCTCTTTCATAATCACACACTCTTAATTGGCATGTAAGCACCAAGATCCCTGTAATACATGCAGTAAAATGTCTCTGACTCATTTTTTTCTCCTAGGTTGAAAGGTCAATGAGAATATTTTTCTTTAATTTGACAGGCACACAAGAAATAATGCAAGACTCATTTATGGTCAGGTAATGCACAAAGAAATCTATAAATCAAGCTAAGGGGAATATTAGATCATGCTCATATCTGAACCCATCTGGCTTAGTTCACAAAAGAATCAATATGAGGCAGAGAGCTCAGTATTACTCGTGATTTATGCTCTTGCATCTAAGGGGAGAAACATTTGCAATTTTTAAGTCTCTTCATCTGAAACAAAAGGTGAAAAAGAAACTAAGGTTGGCTATTACAACAATAGGTAAGTGATAGGGTGACAGATTACAGCTGTGGGGGGAAGGGATGGTTCATTCTACTTAATGACTCAGCACATTGCTTTAGTATTTTAATCTTCACACCCTCCCACCCAAATGTATTAGTAAAGAGCTATTAAGAAATAAAATTGGTTAGATTTCCATATATTTGATATTTGTAAATGAATTGCAATTGATAGTTCTTGGGTCAGATAGTACTGCTTGAAAATACAGCATATTGGAACATATAGCTTTTCTTCACTGTCTTCTTTCAAATAGTACTTTCATTAATAAACCCCACACCTAAAAACGTAGCATGGCTAAATATTAATCCTGCCCCATACCATCGTACACACATAAGCTTTTGATCCTTTTGTGAACACCCAGGATTTACATGAAAGCTTTCAACTCCTATAGTACATCTCTCAACTAAATAAAATCTCCAGTTGGCCTCGAGTTGAGCCTCCCCAAGAGGCAGGATGAGGAGTGTCAGACGGCATTGCTGAATGCTGTGCCAGTGCACAGGGGTGGGAGGCAGAGGCAGAGCGAGAGATCTCACAAAGCAATTAGGGTATGAAAAACACACTGCAGTGATGGGTGCCATAAAAGCATCAGGGGAACTGGAGCAAGTAAAACATCCATTTCAGCTTCGGTGCTTTGTTTTACATACAGTGCTAATATCCTTCATACAAATACGGAATGCGGTTTAATTTAAATCTTGGAAGCTATTTAGACTAAAGTGAGAGCCTGATGTATTTTTCTCCCAGCTAATGTGTACAAGAAGAATCAATAATTTTCCCGGTATATTTTGATAAATTATTACACCAGATATTATTGATCCAGTCAAAGAAGAAGGGGGTCAAAATAATAGAAATCAGTTGGTTGTGATTAGAAATGCTTGGGATATTCATTTGGAAAAGGTTGATAACTAAAATGGTCTATGGGCTTTACACTTACTGATTTAATAAATAGAATAATCCTTGCTGATCCAAAACAAGGTTACTTGTATAGGTGCTTCAGGGGGTTGTGTTGCTGAAAGCCAGTCTATATGTCTTCTGTATGTGTTTGAATTACATTTTATTCAGCACACTGAAAGCATTCATTTTAAACATCTGTTCCTTTCAGCCACAATTTTCCACTGCACTTTGCTGCTGCGAACCCTCAGACTTCATTCTGGTAGTAGGCCTAGTACTCTTTCAAGTATTTATTTAAAAGTTTTTCATATGTTTGTGTCATTATTAGTAATGAATGCATTCATTAATTTACACATGCTTTATAAACACTGGAAAGGATCCAAGAGCCTCCAACACAAGAGGCAATTGTGTTGGGGCTATGCTATTGACTCCTGCTTGGGTATGTCTTTCTAGCAGAGAATAGTACAGTGCTGCACACTTCAGTCCAAAAGACTCCACAATGTTTTCAAAAACATAACTGGCAGTTAGCAGAGGTCACCATCCATCCAGGAAGGCCCAACCCTCGAGGCCTTGTCTGGCAATAGCCTGGCAGTGCAGAGCCCTCAGCACTGCACGGGCAGGGAGCAGAGGCTGCCGTGTCACTGTCTGCACACAAGAGAGAGAAAAAAGGAGATAGAATGGGATTTGTCTGGGTGGAACACAGTCAGGCTACAATATCCACGGCTTTCTCTCCCGTTGTCTTCATACTGCTGGAGTCTCTTCTGTTTTGGGAGTCCCACTAATCTTTGTTTCTTCCCTCGCTAGCTTTACTGTCCGGGCACTATTCCCTTACCTGCGGTTCAGTTGCCTTTTTGCAATCTCAGCCTTCCATGCTTTTGCTGTTACCGTGGTTGTCCATGAGATGCTGCACCAAGCACCCTGAGGCCGCGGCCCTGCCTGCCCCGGCCCTGCCTGCCCCGGCCCTCCCGCGGTGCCCGCAGCAGCCCCAGCCCCGCTCCATCCCGGCCTGAGGGCGGCTGGAAACAGGGGCTGCGGCAAAGACAAGGGATCCGCTCACCCCTCCCGTGCGAGCACTTCGAGTGCTCTTGGTAAGAGCGGTATCTTGTAAGGAAGCAGTGGGCCGGAATGTGTTTCGCCTGCTCTCTCACAGGTGGATTTTCCTGGTGCCCATCGGAGCAGGCCAGAGCACTGCCTCTGGGAAGGGCAATTTAACTCAGCATACAATACAAGTATTATTACCATAGCTCTGAATTGCAAAAGAGAGTCAGAGCTCTGCTACATCTCTGGGAATGTGAGGGTTGGTCACATCCCATCCACTTAAAAAGTCCTTTTAGCACAGGAAATGTGTATGTGCAGATATGGCTCATTGAAAGCTAAAAAATTTTATCCCATCCTCTTTCCTCACTTGGAATTATTTCAGAATTTCTCCTGAGCATGAGAAACTAAATATGCTTTCCTTAAGGTCTTTCAAATTTCCTTGCTCTGGTTCTGCTGTAATAAATACCAACTGATGTTTGAGTTGACAGTAGTTACAAAGCCTGGGCCACACAGGACAGCAGTGTAATGTGAAAAATTAAAACATCCGTAGGTACTGCTTATTTGCTGCGAGCAGAAGGAGATCCTGAAAAAGAATTCTATATTTCATCCCAATCATCCTTCACCATGGCCGGTGCCTAAAGATACGTGTGTTTTCCCTTGCCAGCAGCACATCTAGCAGGCACAGCAGCCACGTGTGAGTTATAGCACCAGGGTGACAAAAGTCGTCTTCCAGACAGGTAGAAAATGATACAAGCTCCATGGCACAAGACTGGATTGATCATACCTGCTCTGCACCTATTTAAGGGTACAATAGCAGAGCATAGCAAGTTATACTGGCTAACTCAGTGTAGCACCATCACAGCCTCTCTACTGAGTTATAGTCATGAATCTCTTTTAGACGGTACAATGCAATTTTTCCTTTTGGATAAGATCTATTATTTTTGTCACCTGCTCTATAATAAGACATCTGGACCATCATTATCCCAGATCAACTATATAGGTTCTTTTGTCTGCCCAATTTTTTTCATTCTAAAACTCACCAGAATGAGCAGTGTTAGAATGAGAAGAGCTGGCTGGGGTGAAATGGGAGAGAAACACTAATTCTCAGTTCCTGTACATGCTGAAAGATGAAGCATAGTCTTCTGAGTTATAGCAGTAGGACATGGCAAAGCTTTCTGGTCCTTTCTAAACAGCCCAGATTTCACTGAGCTGAGGCCAGACTGTAAAGTATAAGACAGAAAGTGCTCAAAGGGCCGTTACTAAACATTTTCTTCACTTTCCAGGCAATGAGTTCAGCTCTGGACATTTACATGGAGTAGTGGTTTAGGATTAGATCAAGAAGTACTTAATGCCTGAGATTACACCCAAATTCAGGGAAGACATTTCAGATCTCTGAGGAGCAGTCATAGCCTAAAGCAAAAAGGCAGCTGTCCTGTGCATGGTGAAGTGCTGAGCACTGAGCTTTTAACAAGGCACCAAAGAGTAATTTGGTGTCCCTCACCTGAAATGAGATATGATTTCCCCAGTGGGGAGTCTGGTGTTTGTACTACAGTCAGGTCGTAACGTTTGTAACCCTGTTAAAATGGCATATTATTCCCAATGCCGGTATCTTTCTGGCCACAGAGACTAAAGTAGTATTTTTTGTTCATACTTTATGTGGGTTTTTTCCTGCAAAGCTTCACTTCTTTATTGTTTCTTATTTAGAAGCTCTGAGTTATGTAAATAAAAGCTGTGACTTTTGCCTTTCCAGGGGCTGGAGCTAAGTTAATGTAGAGCAGTGCCAAGGAGCAAACAGGGTTAGAGCCTGTTTTAAATTGCCATTCTCTTGCTTGTAATATATTCTTCCTATCTCTAGCATTCCTCTGCAGAGATATTTATAAAAATAAGTGTCCCATGCTCTATATATCATAGGTTTATTTAGGATTGTTGCTGAAGTCTTACACTGCTCAAAGGAGCAGTCATAGCAGATAATTCCATTTGCAAGCTTCAACAAAATGTTCTGGAGAAAGTGCTGTTATCACCATGAAGAATTTTAATGATGGTAGGGTTTACAGACAACTTACTTGGCACAGAAGGCTGCGGCAAGATAACTCAGCATGTTCTTTTGCCAGCAGTGGTTTTGTATTTTAGCTGCTGCCTGTTAAACTCACCTTCTATCCACCTCCCAGCCCTCTCCAGAAGTTTCAGCACCATGTCTATCCTGAAGTGCTAACCTTCCTAAACATAAAACACCTGTCAGGATCTCACCTAAAGGAGCTGCTGGGTGCCTCACAGACCGGCCACTGCTTCTTCTGTTATAAAACTTCTTGTTAAGTAAATGTGTTTTGGCTTTGCCATTACAATAAGGACAATAACAATTTTACTGTTAACATAATATGATGCAATGTGATCACGGGAGAAGCTGGGTTAAGATACTTCTTACTTTCTGGGAGATTCCTCATTAATTCACATTTTGCTGACCACAAGTTTCACTTTTGCAATAAATTAATACTGTGTTTTAATAATCCATTACCAGCTGTTGGAGGGAGTTAGGAAGAGAGGAGTTTCCAAGCTGGTAACTGCCTTCACTTCATAATCCCCACCGACCAGAGACCCTCCCTATACATTTACACCAGCAGGGACATTCCAGAGGGATGTCAGTGATACTCTTGCTATATATTGCATGTAATATAATTATTATATGTCATCTATTGCACATAACATGTCATGATAATACAGTGCTATATATTGCACAGCTTAGATTCCCTTCCCTACAGACAAACTGCTTTTCTATGTCACAGCCTTGGCAGCCCCTAAGAAGGCACTGCCTTCCCACCTCAGGGTCCCAGTGCAGCAGGCTGTGCCACTGCTGAAAGGGGAAGAGGGCCTCAGCGTCTGTGACCTTCCCTTCTCAACCGTTCAGTGGTTTCTGGAAAAGGGAATTTTTGCTGCTCCTTCTCATATTGTTCCTCTTCAGCAAAACCATCAGATTTTGTTGTGGTTAGTCTGGCACCCCTTCATTAGCACTAGAAAAGCTCATCAGTGTAATTTTGTGTATATCGCACTGGAAACCTTGCAAGATGCCACAGAACTCCCGCGTGATTTTTTTCCTTTCTCTCATTGCTTTTATGTTGTCGGCTACAACAAAAGAAGTTTCAGTTAATTATCTTAATTGTGTATTTGCTGAAACCACTAACCTACATCCTAGCTAGCATAAAACAGTTTGCTTGACTGAAGTTCTTGGCAGATTTAAAAACCTTCTGGTTGTAAGTTTAAAAAAACCTATTCCCATTTTCCAATTTGCATCTTCAATTTTTTCTTATACAAAAATAAACATTCTGCTTTTTTCACTATTCTCCAGTACTGAAGAAAAAGGAGGACGATTCAGTAGCTGGAAAACGAACCTGAACTGTGGAAGGCCTAAATTCATCCTGTTTTTATCCACAAATTCCCCACTTCTGTAGGCAAGTTCTTCAGTTTCCTCTGCCACAGCTTTACCTTTGTAAAATGCAAGCAACAACATTGTTTTCACAACTACAGGTTGTGAAAATCTCGGCTATTACAGTGACAGGAACGGTGCAGGTGACTAAATTGATAAACTGTATTGCAAGAACAGAACATGGAGGCATTTAATCTGGTTTAGTGCTTTGAAAATATATTTATTTCCATGAATATTACTTTCTTTCAGTGCCATTCTGTTTTGATGCACTGTTCCTTAGCTGAATCAGTTTCCTCAGTTCACCACCCAAAGTGCAGTGAGAAGACAGCTCAAAGACATTATGCCAATGTAATGCAGCACCTAGCATGAGGTGGCTCCAAGGATTAACTTCTTGAGTTGAAGCATCACCAAACAGCTAATCATGGCCCTAGAGTTTCAGGAATCATTTCTTTTGCACAGTGGCACATGACACAGCTGAAACTCAATATATGTTTCCACTGATTTTTCATAGATCTGCACCCTTGCGTGCAATATCCAGACAGGTCACGTGTGAAGTCACAGCCACCTCACTGACAGATACAAACTGCATGTCACCATCAATGCACCCACCATGTTGTCCTCATGCTTGATGGTAATTAAATGTGATTTTTTTCCTCCTCTTGTGCAAAAATTAAACAGCTGCAAGATGTGGAGATTTTATCATGAGTGTGGAGGGAGAAGGTTCAGATGTCTCTCTTCTGGCAGATAATTGCTTAGTTTAATGAGGAAGTTTTGTAGTATTTTTAACCATTGCTTCTGTGCCTTGTTGAATTATTTGCATATGGCATCATCAAGTTAAAAAAAGTGTACATATTCAGCACTTCTTCTCAGTCTTGTATTAGACATTAATGAAAAGAAGCACGAGGATAAGTTTCTTGCTAATGATGATGGAAAATTAAGATTCAAAACCCCAGAGGTGTCTTGCAAGATACACCAATGATATATAAAGGTCCAAGGAGAGAAATTCAGCACAAAATATTGCATAGGCTCTTTTGGACTGTTTCTCCAAGAGATCCTTTTCCCATTTAATTTTGCAGTTATGAGGGAAGATGGGAAAGAGTAAACACAGAAGGTTTTCAGAGACTGCAGGTCTGCAATACTCACAGCAAGTAAGCGAGGCTGATAAACAGCGCAGGCGAGACAGCGAATGCCAGCATGGCATATACAGTAAAGGTTACATGCCTGGAGACCTACAGCAAAAGACAGATTCATGGCTTTTTTTTTTAAGTCTTGAGCTAGCAAAAAGTTGAGTGTCTGGAGAGGAGCAACGCTTTATGCATTAGTCATAACATTTTGAAGGGCAGCAAATCCACAGGCAGGAGCACAAGGTAGTAGGAAAACAGTTGCTAGTTCTTTTCCTCTCATTCTGTGAGGTGCAGCCTGCATTATTCCCAGGCACCTCAGCCAAACAAGGGCCCAGTTCAGAGAGGACCATGTTCTAGCTGCACTCTGTGCTACCCTACGCTTCAGCATCTCATTTGCAATCCTGTGTATTCTCTGATAAGGTTGTTTGAGTTCTGCGGTTGTTTTCAGTGTGAAGGGAAGAGACAGTGTTGATCATTAGGATTGACTCGTTTAGTCAGTGGTGAGCAGTCATGTGAGTGTGCAGTACAAGCTACATTTAACAGTAAGGGATCTGTTTGCCCAAGTTCATGTTTTCCTGCAGCTAAATTGGGAAGAGCTGCAGGAGAGGAGGGGTGCTGACATGGCTCAACCATTTCAACACATCAGATAGGTCTTCAGTTTGGGGGGTTGTTTATTTTCCTGAACAATAGACTCCCAATTTGTTGTTTAAGAGGGCCTGCATACCTCTACAGATAAATAAGCCTATGGCAATAAGGCTGCTTTTTTTAGATAATTTTCAGAACAGTTTAGATATAGCCCATGTACACACTCAGCTTGAGAATTCCTCCACCACACAGCTGCTGCTCACTGCCGACACTTGCTGTTTGCATTGTCTCCTAAGTCCCCTGGGTTATCCCTTTAATGACTTTGACATTAAACACCTGAACAGTTGCTCATATACAGAATAGGAAAAAAAAGGATGAGGCAAGATGGATAAAAGATAAATGGAGGTGACAAAGAAGGTAGCGCTAATGGTTCAAACCAAAATAGCTCTTTTTATATTTGAGCAGGTCCTTGAAACGCAAACACATCACAACCATTAGCCATAAGATGCAGTTTGCTTATGTTAGTCTCAGGGCTCTCAATTCACTCTGTTCTACTGATCTCCAATATTTTACACACAATTATGATTTTGTGGTTACAGTTTAGTTATATGGGAAAGAGGCTCTAAAGTGGTTTTGTCACACAGTGTGTGCTGGAAGTGTGTTTAAACCAGAACTAAGGGTTTGAAGAGGTCTCAGGTCCTGCTTGTTTTGCAGTCACCATTTAGCAATAATACAGTTATAATGCTACTTTAAAAGGGCACAACATTCACCTATAAGAACAATCAATAAAATATATTCACTATTTGGAAGAAAAGGTCCATTAGACTGGAAGCTGGGAAAAACCAGAATGAAATCTAAAACAGTGCACTTAACCCCTCTGTTACACCTGAGTATTTTGGAGTTCCGACACTGGTCCAGCCACTCTTAGGCACACACAGCAAGACAGTATTTGGGCAAAGCTGTCGTTTTCCTTGTGGTTCATGTGCATAAACTCTAGTCACTGTTAGCCCTGAAGAGGGCTGCAGAGCTGCAACATTGCTATCTGGAACCACAGGAGTTCCTCTGCTGGCTTCTGCAGTTTGTTAAATTAAACTTTTACAGCAAGATGTGACACCCAGAGCAGCACAGTGAAGTTTTCGTTCTAACCACAGCTTAGTACTAGTGATCAGCCCACACACTGCTAATTGGAAGTGGGGTAGAAATAATGTGCAGCCTGACTTGACTTTAAAAGACTGTATTTTCCTCAAATCCTACACTGTTTTTCCTCTGTCGGAGTCACACAACCATGAAGTGTCATCTGATGAGGCAGCAGAACATAAAAGGTATAGATTTCAGGCTCTGGATATTTTCATCTTGCCAGGATGAGTGGAGGCATTGGTCTGAAAAGAAAGTTGCTAAGGAGACAGAAGTTGCTTTCTGTGAACTTGAGCAAAACCAGGACAGTGACTGGACTTCCTTGAGAAATACATCCCAGTAAAGCTCAGCTGTGTTGCCAGCAGCAGCCCATCCCTCTGGTGTGAGCAGAGCCCACCACCCCAGCCCACACGCTCGCTCCTCTTTAAACCACACCCGGCGAGTTGTCAGGCGGGGCAGAATTGGCTCTGTCAGCCACTCGTGTTGAGATTAGAAGGCACAAAGCCTGTTGTGTATCTTAACTTAGTCTAGCTAAAAGGTATGGAGTGACTGGGCAGGATCTGGATCAGCCTAAGGGAAATTTAACAGGAAGGATACTCTTCCTTCTTAAAAACCAGACTTCTCTCTGCTGAGAGGTTTTATGGTGTGCATTTACTGTTGCAATATGATAGAACTCCAAGTTTTTTCCTGGGGGCTGGAGCCCTTAAGAGTGTCTCGTCTCAATACATTTTGGTGTCCTTAAGAGTGTTTTGTATCAATATATTTACCATGCAGCATGTATGCATTGTGAAATTATAGTAATATTCACAACATTAGTTTTGGCAATATAGGACACAGGATTTATCTTTGTCAAGGAAAGCGTCCCTTACATCACAAAATTATGACCAAAGAATACATTATCAAATATTTTCAAAAAGGTGTCATTTTGTTAAAAAGCCATTTTGGCAAAGAAAATTGACTTGCTGTAATCGAAACCGCAACACTACATAAAACACAATATAAAATAACGGAGAGGTGACTACACTTCTGTGGGCATCTGAGCATAAAATAGTGAAACAAGATTACCTCTGAAATGAAGGGACTCAAGGGCACTTGCTGTCACCTACCTACTGCTCTACCCATAGAAGGGAGAAATCACAGTAGAGAGCACCTGGGCCAGGTAAAGAAAAATCATGTGGCATTTCATTTTTCTGTTTTACTGATTTCAAGTGTTCAAAATTCTCGAATGACACTCTCCAAAATAATGAGGTTTTAAAATAGTAAATGCCATAAATGCTTTCTGGTTTTTATTCCATAATCAAAGTAATTACAACACTATTCAAGGTTAAGTGCCGTATTATTAATCATTCATTACCTGTGATTGAATTAAAGGCCAGCAGCATTCAAACCAGTCCTGCAGGCACTTGCTAGCTGGCTACTACCCCTTTCTTAATATAAGTAGCAGAACTCTGTCATCTCCAGGGACTCTGGCAAAACATTAGCTTTTGTAACATGACTGGAAAGGTACCAAGTTTGGGTTATTTTCAGTCTGTGGGAGTAAGTTCCAGAAAAAGAGCTGCTTGGGGAATTCTCCAGCAGAAGGTTTTTCAGTAAGAAAATGCCCTTTTCGCAGAACCAATGTTTCCTATGTGGAAAAAGAAAATTTTTAAAAATACATTTTTCCCTGGGAGAATCAAAACAAAGGCTGGCCCAGCTGCTGCCTGCTACATGCTCCCCAGTTCCACTTTCAGCAAAAAGTGAGTTTAACAGCTGCTTCCCAGGCAGGCTGCTGGAGGTTAACAGTCCCCAGCTCTCTGTCCTCCTGGAACGTGCCAGCAGCCAAGGGAGAGGAGCAGGATGAAGTGGGGAGGATTGGAGCCCTCCACATTCCTGGTGAACCTTTGCCACTTCCCAGGCTTGCTGCACAGCTCTCCAAGTTGCTAGCAGCCACCCACAATGAAAACACTACTTCAGGGCCCAAGAAATGAAATTTTTCAGAAAATCCATTTCTACAAAAATGTAATTTAGACATTTTGTCCTGATTCAATACACCTGTTTTCCCTGGGGAACAGAGTTTCTGTTTTTGAGATGATTCTGCCCACGCCTCGCAGGCTCTCGGGAGACCCCCGTGCCACCACTCCCGTGTGTGTAACGAGGATGTGGCTGAGTGACCCTGCTGGCCACGGCCATGGGGAAGGGCTGTTCCAGAGGTGAGGCCTCTGCAGAGGTGCTGAGGTACCTGAGTAAGCAGTTAACAAACCGGCCTTGAAATTAGATCTGAGATCAGAAGAAAAGCTCAAATCCCTCTGTCACCAGAGCTGTGAAATGTTTATTCCAACCACAGCATAGAAACATGGGTTTAATGGCACTTAAATATATTGGTGTCTTACAGCATCCTAGGACATGAATATAGTCATCTCTTTGCTTAGTCACAGGAAATTGCAGTGATGGATTGACATCATTTCATAATTGCATGCGATGCACAACCAAAACAGAGCTCAGGCAGTGAGCTGCATTCTAAATAAATGCTCGGTATTTGTTAATAATGAAAGTTCAGCTAGCTTGATATAAGAACTGCGTATATAGGATGAAATACTAATTTATTATGCCTTAGTTGAGATTTTTAAGGTAGTCTGATTTTCCTTGAATGCATGTGTTTATCATTATCAGCCTGAACACAACTAGCAGTCTTCAAGATTTCTCGCTGAAAAGAAATTGAGCGTGCAAATACTCTTTCATCATAATCACACTGACTGTGCAGGGTAATTCATAAAAGAGCCAAGAATATATTGAAATTCAATATTATTTTAGTCCAAATCAATATTAATAATTGTTTGCATTTTTAAAGTGCAATTTGTAATTGAAAAATGTACAGAGATCAGCCCATAGTTGCTAACACATCAAATTTTCCTATTAAACTTAAAGGCACAGTAATTTTACTTCAAAATGTTTCTTATAAAGCAAGAGAAGGCATTGATCTGTGAAAACAGCTATCTATTATTTATATGAACAACATTAGAAGAGATTTTAATTATAAATGAGCTGAAAGGTCAGTAACTATTTTATTTTTAAGGTCTTGATTTTAAATTTGGATAGCTTAATAATAATATTTATGTGGAACAGCTCCCAGTGGAAAGTGCACAGAGGGATTACGCACAAAACACTCTATCTACAGTCAAACCCCAATTCTATTGGTACCTTTTACAGAACCATTACATATGAGTGATTACAGTAAACTAATAATAATTTCTTTGATCTTCAGTCACAGAATCACAGAATCTTAGAATGGTTTGGAAGGGACCTTAAAGATCATCTGGTTCCAACCAGATTTCAGTCTAGTTCCTTCCAGGTTCTTTTGAGTGTGAATGCCTTGACTTCAGTACCAAATGCAGTATTTGCATTTGCAGTGATGTTGTCTGAGCCCTCAGCCAGAACTCGATCAGTGTCACCCCACAGGACAGAAGGCACAAGGAAGGGATGAAAACCCTGTGTGGTACAGGGCTGCCCACACTAAAGAGGAAGAGATCCCTGGTTTGTATTAGACTTACTGCTCCAGAGTCTGGGCCCAACTCACCAACATGCTGGTGTCTCAGCAGTACAGCCAGAGCTGGGGAGAGGAATGCCAGAATGCCCTTTTTCCTCCCCAGGAGGAGTCCTCTGTGTCACAAATACTCTGACAGTTGTTCCATTTCCTGGAGCAGGCACCATTCTGCCTGTCCACATTACAGCAAAAAGAGGGAGGAAAGGACTGAAGTTTTTAGGCCATGTCTACCTTCTCCTCACTGAATGCAGAAGCTGGGAAGGGATGGAGTTACAAATCAAGTCTGATGTCAAGTGCATGGAGTCAATAGAATATATCCATTCCTACAGACCATCAATGGAACAACAGGAGGTTTGCTGGTGACATTTAACGATCTCTGGTATTTACAGCACACGGGTATGCCTAGCGGCTACTTGTCTTATCTGTTCTTATTATAAATCACACAAAACATGCTTAAAAATAACTGAATAACAGCAAATCAAATAGTAATATTCTTCCACTGTACCAGCATACCAGCATTACAGAACTGATTTTAAAGCGATTTCATGCCTATTCAGGATTCACATTACAGCTCAATATCAAAAATTGCATTCTGTTTAAAAGGCTGAGTAGTTGCACTGATATCCACGTGTTTCCTCTGACTGCTCTAAGTGTGGAGTGTCTGAAATTCTGGTGCAGAGTAGCTTGCAGAAAAGGAGGAACCAGCAGTGTATCACATGGAGCAGTGCAAGTTCCCTGTACAGTGACCGCCATACTGGTGTCTGCTCCCCTGTGTAAACGGGACCTACGGACAACTTTGCACCTCCTTTCTCACCCACCCAGTCTTACACTTAGTGCAGCCACCTCCTAAGGACACAGTCCCGTTTCTGAGCACAGCCTGTGTCTGTCTCCTCCGCGGCTCTGTCAGCAGCTGTGCCCTGCTGTCGTTCAAAGCACGGCTGTGCTGAAGTTGCAGGTGGGATTGCACCCTTTCCTCAAAGCTGACCTTGGCAAAATGCAAAACTTCTGGAAATGAAGGAGTGTAAGGGTAGAGCAAATGTGCACTGCCATGTGTAAGCAGTGCTGCAGTATAACACCAGTAAACATTGCCTCACACTACCAGTCTCTACCCCAAATGTCACACCTCTGCCTCTCTGCAGCCCCACCAGCTTCCACATGCACCTGCCCTCACTCACCATCACACAGAACCATTTCACTCCTTAAAGTGATGGAAAAGTCTCCAGAAACGTCCCCCATACACACCTGGGAGATCTCTCAGTCTGCAGATCTTCCCTTTGGCCCCACAAGGCACATGAGCAGGAGGGGCTCAGTCCGGGCCAGCCTGTGCAGATGGTGGCATGTCACAGCCATGCCCCTGCACACCCAGCCAACAACCCCTTCAGGACTCAGTGCAGCTTACCTGTATGTGCTGCAGTAACACAATAACGGAATAAAAATAAAAATTCTATTTCCTGTTGTTTAGAAATCGCAGTCCAAAACAAAATGCAAATATTTGTTCCAGTTTGCTGTGTTCTAGGGTAAAAGTTTCATTTGGAATCAAAATATAAAAGTAATTTTAAAGACAAAAAACCCCCATTTGCCCAAGTAGATCTAGTTGTAGAATATGTCTTCTCAACTAACTGCTTTGTTTTAACTGCCCAAATCAAGAAAGAGAAAATATCTCAGCTCTGACATACAGGCATAGTCTAAGTGAAAAAGCACCTTGACTAAACAGATGGTGATCTTTGATTAGGGAGAAAGCAAATTTCAATAAGAAACAAATTAGTCATCATGGCTAGAAGGGTTGAGAGGCAGTATTAGCTGAGAACACTCAAATATCCCCCATTACAGAAGGTGCTAGGGTCAATAAAGAAACCTTCTCCACGGCCACAGCAAAATGTGCCATTTCAATGTTAGGAGGCCTATTTTCTTCTTCCTGTAGAAGAACATCACCACGAACCCACACAGTGTGAGTCAGGAGCTTGTTTTCCTTCTGCGGTTGCAGAAATTTTGGTGTATTTTGTTTCCTCAAGTGCAGAATTAAAACCACCCTCACTGGTGACAAAAGTTTTTAATTTCTAGGTTAAGGGACCATTTCACAATTTTCCCTTTCTTTTTGCTTGCTTATGACTCCCAGACACAGAATCTTCACTTCAGATACTTTTATCCTTTAGAAAAAAGAAATCCCATCGAGGAATCATGAACCTCCACACCATATTACATGAACTGTATTACATTTGGCACAGTTAAGCTGTAATGTGGAGGAAAAGGGCCCCACACATATATATACATAAAGCCACTAAAAATTAGTGCCATAAAAACTATTTAAAATCTCATGATATCAAGAGGTGTGGCGTGGGAATAAAACTTTCACCCGATGGATAGGAGCATATTAACTTTTTATACACACATATATATACATCTATATCAGCTGCTCATAAAATCTTTTGTTTTGTCATCTTTTCCGCCTTATCATAGCACACCTAAAACTGCAAAGAAAAATTAATTTATAAAGGAAAAATTCCAATTTACATTTGCTTCATACTGACATAAAGGAGAAGAGATGTCTGGAGTAATCACGTGTTTGGTACCCCTGGAAATCCAGCTTACTCCAAGTGCATTCTATCTTCTGAAAGAAGGCATTTCCATTTGAAATACCCAGGAAACCTATAGAATAGGCAAATTAAGCAAGATAACTGAAGAAGAGTATAATATCATATAACTTATATGACAGTGCAATAATCTAAAAAACCTTTTGAAGATTTGAGAGTTACTTTAAATAGAAGAGAGATTGAGGCAAGTGGAGGGTGAGGGAAGCATTTCAAATCAGGCTTTAACAAGAACCAAGTGGGCAGCTGAATAACCAGAACCTTTCTTCTGTGTTTTACAGGAGTTCAGTGCTCTCCACACAACATATGTCTATATGTAATATTGGATGTGGGATAACATCCCTATAAATCCTGCTGCCAGGCAGTGCCTGGAAAGCCTGGGCTGCTGTGCAAATTGTGTGCCTTCCCCTCCAGTGTGGAAAAAAGCTGGACAAGTTCATTATTGACACTCACTGTTTACACTGTGCAGCTCCTGTGAGATGTTAATTTGAAATAAAGTAAAAAAACCTTTTTTTCATTTCAAAGGCAAACTGCTTTAGAGATTATGTTTTAGTTTAGGAATAGAATTACAACCCCTCGAGGATCTTGGAGAGGTGTGTGGTGACTTGCTATGGCCCTGCTACAGTTCTGAGGAGATTAGTAACACATGATGCCTGCTACAATTTGCACCCAGAAAGATAGGAAAGAAATCTCCTTGACTTTGAAAGGATTATTTTGGTTGTTTACTGAGTGCTGTCCCTTTTGGTCTTAACTTGAAGATGAAAGTGGAAACCAGAAGTGCCCACTTCCTATTGCAACATGTGATGGAAGTGAGGGGCAGCTTTAGCAGGTTTGGCAGGGTTTTGCAATGGGAAAAGGGGTCATACATTATCGCTTGACTTCACCCACATGAAACAATAACACAGCTTATGCTGAAATTCAGGCTTTGGCACATTACATGGGTTTAATATCCATCCCTTCTAGCATTGTGTGGGTCCAAAGGACAACACTGTTACATGTGAGAGAGTAGAACTGCACCCACTAATACCTGACAAAACAAGTTTCCACCAGAGTAAGGGAAAGCCTCTCAACCCCCCCTTTCCCCACTCTTTTGGGTATATGGATTGACATATAGGTGAGCAAAAGAGGCTCCTGTAATTTTCAGGATTCTCTTCCTGTCAAGAATTCCCCATTTTGCATAATTGGAAGAGATACTGAAAGCCAAGATGTGTAATGACACCAGTGACTGGAGAATAGAGCTGTTAATAGGCAATAAGTTCTGCCTGATTTCCTGCCACACCGCTGGTGTGCACTGGTGTCAGGAACAGAGGTGGTGAGCTCAGCAGGTTCACCCAGGATCACTGGGATGCAGGAGAGGCTAATTAGGCAGCAGGGGAAGAGGTGTCAGCTCCCCAGGCTGGTCCCAAGCTCAGGAGGTCCAATTCACCCGAGTGCCAGTTCCTGCCTCTGCAAAGTGCTTCTTGGGAAAACAGAGAGTGCAGAGTAGCGCTGCACAAAGTCACACAAGGCAGGTGTGCTTTCCCTTCCTGAATTCAAACTGCTGAACTGGTCTGTGCATCTGGCAGGGCTCGGGAGATACCCACTGGAGCCACCTGGGCAAGGGTTCATCATTGTCCTGAGGACACTGGCTGGTATCAGCCTGAGCCACCCCTCTCCACTCAAGTATTTCACTTCTGATTTAAAAGGATTTCAGAGTTGAAGAAACCCTTAACTTCTCTGTTGCTTTCATCGAAGCAACGTTTAATTCCTTTCCCCATATAAGGGGAAAATATGAATCCAGATCTTCTCAGAAGAGAATTTTGGGGATGTTTCAGGGGCAGGATATTTTGAACAGTTTCAACTTTAAAGTTAGTATTTCACCTTTCTCCAAAATGCTTCTTTTCCGTTATTACACAAAGAAGAACGTGATTACATATGAAGTTGATATAAGCCAGACAAAACGTTTTGATTTGAAATATCATCTGGAAACAAACTTGTCCTTTCCAAATCTCAGGAAATATCAAAGCTTTTGTGCTATTGATACATGAGCACGAATATAGTGATAGAAAATACAGCACCCAAAGATGAACATTTGATGAATGGAAGCAGCCACAGGATTAATAATTTCCTACTTCTTTCTATGCTAAAGAAGCTAGAGGATTTGGAGCATAATACATAGGATTCATTTGCATTTCCTATTTCCAAGAAGTGCTGACAGATACAGAATAATGACTTTTAGTGTTTCCACCTCTAGTACAGTGTCTGCTTTTGTAAAACTCCTATAAAAAGTAAGTTTTGCTGGTGAATATGAATAATGTTTATAAATCCAATGTTTGGTTCTGTAAATGTTACAACAAGCCTGATCTAGAAGTCAGGGGTAAAACAGAGTGGACACTTGAGTGATAGGAAAACTCAGTGCCCTGTGTTTGAAGGCCTTTTGTCTCTGTAAGTGCTTTGAAGCAAGGAAACACATGCTTGGCTCAACTGCAGGGTGAGAAGCAGCTGTTGTTCACACACATCCTAGAAACAGCTAATGGATCTAGAAGAGATCACTTCAGTAATAATAGTAAATATTTTTCCTATATTCTTGTAGTAATAATATTCCCTTTTTCTTAATTCAGCTAATTGCCCAGTTTCACTCTCCCAGTCTCTAACTATACTACACAAGTAAAATTATCTTAATAATGCAGAATGTAAGTGCTTCATTATGGTGCCTTTTCAGAACACACAAAGTAAAACCCAATAGAAGAAAAAACCCTTCACATCTCCCAGCTGCCAACAGCTCCCAGTTAAACTTCCCCAGATCAGCTACACGAGTGCTGAAATTTAACATGTAGTTTTTATTGCTGTCAGGCAAATCTTGACTTAGAAAAACATTTCTGCATTAATAAGTGTTTCTCTCTGAACTGGCAATCCTACCAGTGTGTGCTTTAACTGGAGACAAGATGTCAAGGGTAAGACACGGCTGAGGCTGTGCCCATGCGCTGCCACATTTCTCTGTACAGAGAACCTGGGCAGTGGTACCTCCACAGAGTTCCACAGCCCCAGAGGGATGTCCCAGTTTGCCTTCCATCAATGGCACAACCAGAGCTGCAGGAGTGCCCAAGCTGATCTCTGCTGCTCAGTACCCAGTTGTCCAACAGCACACAAGGTGCCTGGTGGAGAGGCAGGAATCCCTGCTTCCAAAAGACACCCGCATCCTGCTGCCTTCTCTGAATAAACAGTGGGCTCTGGCTCTGCTCTGAACCACCAGCCTGCTCTCAACTGCAGGGAGAGCAGCTAAAGCTCACACAGCATGAGAAATGAAGATTACCATGTATGTGTAGGCGTTCTGATTTGTAGTTGTCCAATTCAGCGATCAGTGGATATTTGCAAAGAATTTGGGTGTTTTGTTGACTTGCTGATGTACATGGCAACAATAGATAATGCTGATGCTGGCATTGTCTGTGTTCCTTGATTCACTGGGAGCTGCCTTGGCACCTTGCAGTGAAGCCTCAGGAAGGGAGAGTATAAAGGTGCCCTGCAGTGGGCAGGCACTTTACCGAGTCTCTGGCCCACCTTGATCCTTCCCTTCCCTTGATTCCACAGAGGAAAAAAGCCTCTTTTGCTCTCATCTTAGCACAGTGCCTTTCATCTTCAGGCTAATTTCGTTGGGCTGGTCACCAGCTCTGCAGTGGAGTGACAGCACACCTGCACCAATTACAAAGAGGGCCAGGAAGCTTGGGTTCTGCAGGGTGCCTGTGAGCAACCAGAGAGAGAATTAAGGGCTGTAGCAGCCTTGGACCCTCTGTCCCTCCTGCTCTCTACAAATGGCCAAGCTCTTGGTAAGCAATTGTTGGCAGTGCTGTGAAAGCTGCATACCCTGATATGATGTTTTTCTAAGACAGTCTTAGATATGCTATGCTCATACTGACCTCTACTAAAGATAAGAAGCCTTTTCTTGGGAAAAGGGGACAGCTTATCCTGCCACTTTGCTTTGCAAGGTTTTCTTTCCTTTGATGCATCAATATGGTTAGGGAAAGATCCAGTTCTAGATGGACCAAAGGCAAGCTCCTGAGTTTCTACCTAAGGATTACACCATGCCCTTAGACTGTATCTCACCAATGCCATTCTTCACACTGACTTGTTAGCAGCAGACGAGGGAGAGAATACATGTCTGCAAAACTCATGGATGAACAAACAGCCATGAGCTATTAGACAGTACCCTGAGTGCAGCCTGGCTGACCTAGTCCACCTCAGACTAGGGATCAAACAGCAGAGGTGTTATCTTTCTTGGACTGATCCAGTGTCATAGCACCAATCTGCTCACAGTGAAAGTGTTTGGTCATTAGGCCTCCAAGCAGAGACTGTCAAAAGCAGACCTACATAGCACTACTTTCAGAGCCACTTTTGTCAGAAGATTTAAAGAAATCTTTGCAGGGTCTTTCCATATTGCTTAGGAGCAGGGAGAAATTAGTTCCGCTTCTGTGTTTATAAAGAAAAGATTTGGTGCCTAAAAATTTTGCTCTAATATTCAAGTATTTTCCAAAAACATATTTGGAATTTTTTTGCCTAAAGCTGTACATCTTTTTCCTTAAAAGGCTTGCATTAAGGATCCGACATCCATTCTCCTACCTGATGCTAATACTTCCTCAGCTCACAATTCTTAGGAGTACTGTGGTGATTAATAAATGTCGTTGAACTGGAAAGTGCTGAGTGCTAATTACTAACCGTGCACACTCATACTTGTGCTGCTTTCAAGTGCAGGGCATTCACACACCACGGTAATGGGAAAGCTTAGGAAAACAGATATTGATACCTAGGAGTTTTATCCACCAAAGGAATGTAATAAGGAAAAATAAATTAAAAGTTAGATGTTTCAATTCATTGTTGCACATTCTAATGAAGCTCTCTCCATCTGCTTAATAGGTTCAGGGCAGCTGAAAATGGAGTTCAGATTGGAAGCTGCTTGCAACCGTATCTGCTTGCACTCTGGGTAATGCTAAGAATTATAAAAATATGTTATTGCCCATTGCGAGGAGCACAGTTGAAGTATGTGACTGCAAAATGCAAGTTGAAGGGTATGGATTCATCCAGATTCTGCCCCCCAGATGCTGGGACACTGGATGGGTCAATTCAAAGCTCCCACATAAAGCATCCCTTGTATGCCTGAGGAAGTAGTGCCTGATGAAACTGTTAGGTCAAGCTGCACTTTGGTTTTTTGTAGTTCTTTTTTCCCTCATCCATCTTTAAAATGACATTATTGGAGTGTGTTAGAGTATTTTCAAACGTTTCCTTAATGAGGATACTTTGTTCACATTTATCAGCCAGTGCTAATTGCTTTCAGAGTTCCTCTGCTCCTGTAACTCAATGCCCAGCCTGGGAGGGCTTGGGAAGCACATGCGCAGCATCTATAAACCAGCCCTTGCCATTCACCGGCTTTGCTCACAGAGGAGATGTTAATTAAAGTCAACTGATTGGAAAAATAATTACAGGAGAATAGGGAGGGGGGAAACGTAGACCCATAATTTAAAGATCTCTGACGTTTTTGTTTTGTTGAGAGGTAGTCATTTTGTTGAGAGGAGAGAGGTTCTCTTTATTTTTCCTTCTCGGACCCCTGTGCTCACTGCTTGCAGAAACATGCAATGGCTACAGGCAACAAGCAGCAGTCCTTCTTTAGAGTTATGCAAGTTATGCATGTGGCCTTTTCTTCTATCCAATATATGCTTTCATCTATTTCATTCATTTTTTTTGTTAATATTGTATCTTGAGGTGTCGTGAAGAGGCTGTAATGTCCAATGTAAAAGGTTTTGTGTTCCTGGACACAGTTGTCCTAAAGGATGTGGAATAATATGAACACTCTCACTGTTAAAAACTGCTATTGTAGCATTTCTTGCACTAATTAAAACCTGGCTAGGGATCTTCTTTCTTTATGCTGCCTCTATTTCAAACAAAAACATTTAAACAAATCAGATCCAGGAAAAATGGTTTCACATTTTAAGCTAATAATAACAATTGTTTCAGAAACCCTTATTTGCTCAAGGGAATAATTCATTTTAAAAAGACCTTAAAATTCAACACTAAGCAAATATAAACCCCTTATTATTTGGGGGTGGATGTTTTTCAGCTACTTCCTCTCAAGTGATGATTCTGCATTTCTTACTAGCTGTGTGTCCCAGCAGCTGAGGGCATTCCCAGCAGGGAGGGGCTGGGAGACAGGGAGACCCCCCAGCTCTCCAGCACCTTGACCTTTCTGAAAAACCTTGGGCAAGGCACCTGCCTTGTGCCTGTCCTGTAAGGCTGTGGTCATAGCTTCCTCCTCCCCATGGGCACGCAGAGAGCATAAGTAGATGACAGAAAGGAAAACCTGTATGTTAGGAAACCAAATGCAATTCTGAGAAAGCTCTGGTGGGGCAGATTTACAAAATGATGGTGTGAGTTTGTTGTTGTACAAGCATTGCCGCCCTTGGATTTCGTTGGAAGTGCCCAGTTATCCAGACTCCCACCTCTGCTGCCAAACAAATACTGCAGTGAACCAGAGAGAGGGTGGGTTATGTTCCCTGTTTGCTCATAGCAGCAGTGGTTGGAACTGTAACACAGTGGCTTTGAAGGCTAATCTGACTCCCCGAGTGCTTTAGAGTTAGAATTTGGCCTTTAAAGGTAAATATATGTAGTAAATGCAAATGTCCATCTATACCAGATACACAACAGGCACAGATGGACCTGCACAAGGACTTATAACAGCCTGGCTTTGCTAGTGCTGAAAAACATAGCGACATTTTCTTTTAGTTTTACTTTTAAAGATATGAGAAAGGTTTAAGGTGAAAAAAGCAATGCACAATTACTGTGTGCCATAATTTGAACAGAGATTAAAGCTGAATTTGCTTATGCATAGAGAGAACTTGGTGCTCTGCATTCATTTAAGATACAAGCATCCCCCAGTGTTCCTGGCCTGGAGCTCTGGCTGCTTTACACACTGAAAAAATATAGCTGCCACTAAATAGTGTTAATAACCTTATCAGTCAGAGTCACAGAATGTCTTCATCAAATGACTTCATCTTTCACACCTCGTGTTCTTCTTCATTGCATTTTAGAAATTTAGAATGCCAGTACACTACAGAAAATCAAAAACTTGCTAAGGAAACCATGAAAAGCATACAAGTTGCCCCAACACCAAATATTTCAGGCACATTAAGAACAAATTTTTAAAGACTTTTCCTGACATAACTGCTTTGAATCATCATTTCTCCACGACCCATCCTACCTGCAAATTGATGTCATACAGTCTTTTTGGATTTAAAATCACTTTTGTAAACAAAGACCAGCTTCAGAAACTTTGCTTTAGATCAAGTCACATTTGCAGTAAAAAATATGAGGAAAGCAAAGTGTTTGCTATCCCTGCAACCTGTTGCTGACCTTCAGCTGAGCCCTTGTGTTCAATCATTTGCTGCTAAGAAATCCAGTTACATTTTGGGAACCAGTTCCACTGCTTGTGCTCCGATGCACCTTTCCTTGTGTTACTGAAAGATGCAGCATTGACATAGCTCTGTGGTGGAAGCATTTATTTTAATTAATAAAGACATGT
The DNA here is from genome assembly GCA_013397795.1 of Orthonyx spaldingii. NCBI lineage: Eukaryota > Metazoa > Chordata > Aves > Passeriformes > Orthonychidae > Orthonyx > Orthonyx spaldingii. The sequence goes on from VZTJ01000079.1 coordinate 447,673, forward strand.
GGCCCTGGTAATAGTTTTCCTCCCTGGTTCCCATTCCTTCACTTTTTCACTTCTTAGTATGGTAGGAGGACAGATGCTGGTTCCAGCAGGACTGTTCCTGGGCTTGAAGCCTCACGGCTGCACTCAGTGAGGAGTTTAGAATGACACACAGCAGGCCCGTGTGGGACCAGGGGTGCTCTGGGGCTGCACTAACAGCAAATGTCACAGCCAGCAGTGAGGATTTGCAGAACAGCCCCAGAACCTCACTGGGAGCTCCCAGGGGAGGAGAGGCAGCCGTGCCCAGACTCCTGCTTGCTGCCCTCGGCCTTCCCTCGTGTTTACTGCAAGCCAGTAAAAGGGGGTCCAAGCACTGTGGCCAGGATTTCCCTGGGAAATCAATTTGCCTGCAGAGCTTCTTCAATGGGTGACCTGTGGTGGTTGGTTTGAGCGCAACTGTGTTTTCTCAGAGGTGAAGCAGCAGCAGCCAGTCCTGTGTTTGGCATGAAGGTGCAGCTTTCATGATTGTTCCCCGAGCATTATATCCCTTTATGGTTTTCATATTGTGTAATCAGTGAGAAATAAAAATTAAAAGTGACACATTCTGCACTTGAAGAAAGCAAACTATTGAGAGGAATTTCTCTGAAAATTGCAGTCGTGGCATGACCGTTTTTCCCAAAATGCAGTTTTTAGCTACATACTACACTGTCTTTTCAACACGTTAAAAACAAGGGCGTAAAATTAAAGACAAACTGATGGGGCAGAAGTAGACTGGATGACTGCAATTAACTGTACAAAAGAAATACGAGAGAAATCAGTTGTTTGGTCAAAATGAGAACTTAAATCTACTAATCTGCATTGGAAAAATAAACGCCCTATATGCTAAGTTTTAAGAGTTTGGTTTTTTACTTCTTGTAGACATATCACACCAGACTTCCAGATGAGAGGACGAGACTATGAGTGAAGAGTGCCCTGGAGATTGCATGCAGTTCTTTTCCTGGGTCAGAACTGGATTGATCTGAGAACAGTAATTATGAGGCTGACGTGTATGTTCTCCTTTATCTTGCTGTTTGGAGCAGTTGGGCTCGTTGTCTTCATTCACCTGCAGGACCCAGAAGAAATAGTTCATCAGCAGACACCAGGTTAGCATTCTTAATTCTATTTGAATCACCTGCCCTGTCATGGTCAATATTTCGTACTTATATTCTCAACATGTTTTACATATTTCACAGAGGATGCCTCGAAAAAGGTATGTCATTCTTAATGAAGGTTATTTTGAAAGTAATTATCAATTTCTTAAAAAAAAAAAAAAGGGCATTTGCTGAAAAAACAGTTCCAAGAACCAATTAATTGATTGATTGACTGATTATACAGGGACCTTTGCCAACATGCATAGTGTCCAGCTGGGTGGAGTTAAATTTCTGCTAAAGTTGAGACCAACTTTGGCTACCAACTCTATCACTACAAATGTGAAAATGTGAGATTTCACCAGAAGTTCTGTTCCTGGAAATGCACACCTCTGAATTTACCTTTGCTTGCATATGGTATTCAATGTGTCCTGAGATGCAAAATAAGAGACGTATGAATGAGTCACATCAGAAACATGAAATACTTTAGGATGCATTCCTTTCATTTCCTTAACTTCAATTAAACCTTTCATAACTATTATGCATATGCATGCTATTTTCCTGCACTGCTGCTTGAAACTGTGAAGAGCCACAAAGGCCATAGCAGTGGGAGAACTAGAAAATTGTGGGCTGAAATAGTAGTTTCCTTTTAAAAGGAGGCACACAAGAAGTATGAAAGGACCCAAGATCCCTTGATTTGCTTACAGTCCTTTTCTCTTTGACTATGGCTGTAATGAAGCCTGCTTTGGAGCTTAGACAAATGCCAGTGCAGTTACTCTTGTTTAGGATAGTGCCACTGTATGCTGGGGTTTGGTCCCTGTGTTTGCTCTTGTATGCACTGAACCTGTCCCTTGACTAAACAAATGCTTCATATAAAGTCTACTCATTTGACATCTTCATCGCACAGCGAACACAACTGTGTCTATTGAAAAGTATTACTAACATTTTTAAAGGAGCTGAACCATAACACAGAGAACTCTTAAATAATTACATTAATTGCTAATTTCTGTGTCTAGGTTTGTTAAGTGCTTGTTTCCATGTCACTAAACAATCTGTACTTTAATGTGTTGTTTATTTAGTCCAATTGCACACACACCAATTTTGAAAGCAGCCACTCAGCTGAAACTACAGAAGTAATGAATCTTCAGTGTTGTGCAAAGCAGAGAATTAACTAGTTCCTTCAGTGCTTTTGCAATTTATTTTTGTATGCTTAGATGCAATGGAGTGTATAGATTAAAAACAGGTACTGGCCATATTCAACTGAAACTGGCCAGTAGTTTGGGCATTTGATGTATGGACAGCAAATGCAGGCAGTACTCTAATGTGTCTAAGAATGTGTAACATTACATTGAAAAGTTAATTCTTTGCTCCTGAAAGAGAAGATTTTCTAGTGTGGTCTCAAAACCAGTGGAATTTCTTTCCCATTTTTTTCGTTGTCGGTCCCTCATCTTGACCTGTTCTCTGCCATAAACCTCTTGAGTGCCGACTGCTGATTGTAGTACACTGGGAAGTGATTTTTGAGAGCTGTATAACTGGAGAAGGGGACACCCAAGCATATTTAAATAAAAGGAAGTTCGAACAGAGCTCCTGCCCCTGACAGGGAAACTCACTCTGTAATGTGCTCAATTCCCGTGGATACCTAAAACACAAACATGCCAATGATGCTGTTACTGCTAAAGGTGTGTAATCAATTCCTCAATTCTCACATTCAATTACTATTTATATTAATAGGAACCAGACTGTACCCTTGAGTAAAAGGTGCTCAGTACAATTATTCTTATTTCTGTTTGGCTGATTTTCATGTGTGTTAAGTGCTTTCAACTCCCACTGGACTGAGAAACTCCTCATATTCATTGCTTTTGAAAATAATACCAATTATCACTAAAACATATTAGGTGGCTTAAAGAACACAGGAAAAAATATCCATTCATTTAATTTAAAAAAGAGGTTGGCATGTTTCCTTCCTAGACAGTTTCCTGTGAAAATCTGTCAGTCACAGGTGACATTTTTGGCATGCTGAGAAGGATCCTTCCCCTTCTCTGCTCAGAGTGTTTCTCCATAAAGGGGCCTGGTTCTAATGGAGGTGGGATATTGCCATAATTTGCTTGCCTGATTGCTCTCGAGAGAGAGAATTGAACAAATGCATGTATCATTAAGCTACTTAGGACAACAGATCTGCATGGCAAAGCTTTACTGGATTAGCCTTTGCTTTTGTATTTCCTGTATAGTAAAACACATTTGCCAGACGCTGGAATCTCATCAGCAGGGCTGGAGAGAAGTTGGTAACATTTGTTTTCCACCAAAAAGCAGCATAGGAGATTTTGCGTTGTCCAAAAGGACATTTTTCATTGTTAGTATGTTCAGTCATCTTTAATTTAAGATAGAACAACTTATGAAAACAGATTAATAAAAATACTTTTGTACTTTAGTTTTATCTGTCTGTTTCAGAAATTGTTCTTGATTGTTTTAGTCCTAGCAAGCATGACAGTGAGACCTTGATGTACTACTTAAACCAGTATAAAACCCACAGTCATAAAACTTTAAGTAATGCTTACGTTACTTTCACTGGGCAAAGTACTCCTGACAGTAGCTGTTTGTGTTGATTTGTTACTATTCATTTATTCTTTCCCTGTGCTTCACATTGCTACCTAATTGTGATGCTATACTGAGAAAGCAATATCAAAGTAATTTTCCACAACATTAGTTACAATTTTCTTCTGATCTTTCAAGTGAAAAAATCCCATCCTGTTGGCTTCTGTGAGCATATAAACCTTGATTACATTTATCTGTTGGAAACCAATGCTTATGAAGTACATGTGCCCGGGATAGCAGGTGTAGGGCCTTTTTTGCTGATTGACAAACATGCTGTCTGTGTAGTTTTATTTATATAACACACATCACTCTGAGCAGATCTATTTAAGACAGACAGCCATTTGGGGTGGGCAGAACAGATTTCCCAAGGCAATTTATTAAATTCAGTAGATATTCCTGTGGTCATGAAAGAGACAATAACTTCACTTAGGACAGTTGTTTTCTTGGCATGTATGAAGAATGCTCTTACTAGGGGGAACTCAGGATAAAACAGGGGTGTGGATTGAGAAGTGGTATGAGTGATAGTCATATCCCATAGAGGAACAAAATATTATTGTGTTAATTCTCCCTGTATAATTATATATATCCCCTGCACATGCATTGGAGCACAAATACAGGCTGGGCAGAGAGTGGATGGAGTGCAGAAGGACTTGGGGGTGTTGGTGGCTGAGAAGCTCCACATGACCTGCCTGTGTGCTCTGGCAACCCAGGGAGCCAACCCTGTCCTGGGCTCAACGTCGGCATTGGCAGCAGGTGAAGGAAGGTGACTCTGCCCCTCTGCCCCGCTCAGGTGAGACCCCACCTGCAGAATTGCCTCAAGCCCTGGGGTCCCCAACACTGGAAGGATGTGGAGCTGCTGGAGAGAGTCCATAGGAGGCTATGGAGTAGCTCCAAGGACTGGAGCCCATCTGGAGCCAGGCTGGGAGATCTGGGGGTGTTCACCTGGAGAAGGGAAGGCTCCAGGGAGACCTTAGAGCCTCTTCCAGTGTCTAAAGCAGCTCCAAGAGAGCTGGAGATGGACTTGGGACAAGCGTCTGGAGTGACAGGTCAAGAAGGAATGGCTTTAAACTGAAAGAGGGTGGACTTGGATCAGATGCAAGGAAGAAATTCTTCCCTGTGAGGCACTGGCACAGGTTTCTCAGAGAAGCTGTGGATGCTCCATCGCTGGAATTGTTCAGGGCCAGATTGGATGAGGCTTTGAACAGCCTGAACTAGTGAAAAGGTGTCCTCTGCCTAGGGCAGTGGAGTTGGAACTGGATGATCTTCAAGGTTCCCTTCCAGCCCAAACCATTTTACAACTCTGTGATTTCATGATATAAAACTTGCCTTCTGCAGTAATCATACCATTTTTCTTAAACAGACACAAGAAAGGATTTGTTCTAAGTCAAGCACATTTGCAGATGGTGCACAAGAAAAAATTAATACATATATCCCCATCCTAATGCTAATGACTCTTGAATGCATAAATCTCCTGTCTGTGACAAGATATTAAACATGGAAGAAAACTTTATGGTAACAAAATATTTATCCATTCCACCACTGTGTCTGTCCTGGAACCGCAAAAGAGAAGGGTCCTGTCCAGCCTGTGGTAGCAGGAGGCTTCTTCAGCATAGAGTGTGCTCTCTCTGTGTCAGGGTCTGCAGGGGGACAGTCCACAGGGCCAGCGAGCCCTTCCCAGTCTTGGCCATGGCCACTGCAGTTCATGAGATCGCTGAGAGCTTGGGCTGTGACAGCTGCATTTGGGTGGTACAAGAGAGAACGGCTTGGACAAACCACATCACTGAGAGAAGAGTCGAAGGGCACAGCCTATCCTGACAGATCTCAGGTGGATTTCAAACACCACAAAAACTTCTGGAGCCACAGACCAGCCAGTCCATGGGCTGGAGACAGGACTGTGGTAATGAGCAGCAGGTGGTCAGGTGAGGTCCTGAACACCAGGAAGGAGCACTGCTCCCGGGTCACCCTAGGGACACAGCAAACAGCTGTACTGCAATCCCCAGAGCTGGGTAGTGTACTTGAGACTGCGTGCTCTATGGACTTCAGTCAGAAGAGATGGGATATTCTGAAATGGCATAGACTTTTCTAATAGGAGATTTTGCCACATGAAAACTAGAGAAAATATTAGTAATCTTCTACATAAGTCTGCGGGGGGGGGGGGGGGGGGGGGAGAGGCATATTTTTT